>VXBR01008263.1:219717-361283 GCA_013400215.1 Cisticola juncidis
GTTTCTCAGGCAGACCGTGCATCCTTGCTGCAAGGTTTGTAATTATTTCAGGCTTTAACACAAGGAACTCCCACACTAAACGTAACTTCTAACTTGTAGTTAAAAACACCCCAAACCAACAAATGAGCAACAACTAAAGTGTTTATTTCAGTCTGCATAAAAACTACACTCTGACTCAAAGAGCCAGAGGATACAGTGGCCTTAGGGGATCCCTAGGCCTTGGGGTCTAGAGATTAAGTCAAATAAGGAGCAGCTGAGAGAGCTGGGGATGTTTATCCTGGAGAAAAAGAGGTATGGGGTGACCTTATCACTCTCCACAACTGCCTGAAAGGAGTTTGTGGCCAGTTGGGGGTCGGCCTCTTCTCCAGCAACCAGTGACTGAACGGGACATGGTCTTAAGCTGCAACAGGAAAGGGTCACCTTGGTCCTCAGTGTTATAAATAGGGCAAGGAGACCTTCTGCTCCAGCGCAACGCCTTTATTAATCAGCTCTTTTAGGAAGAGAGGGCTCGAGGGGCTGCGCACGCGGCCGCTGCTCCCACAGAGTCTACGCCGCGGAGAAGGATGCGTCGGGTCTGCTGCTGCCACTGCCGCCCCTGGTCCCGGGCTTCTCTCCTCACGGGAGCGTATAGAAACTCGTTATGGCTCGCTCGGTCCAGGGGTGCCTCCCTTGTCGAGTCCGTTGTAGGTGAGGGCGAGAGAGGAAGTGGCTCCCTTTCGTAGCTGGGTGATTTTCCCAGTTCACCTGTGCCCCTCGCAAGCACCCACTCTGCGCCGGTCAGTTGTCCAGGGGGCTTATTCCCCTCTGCTGGACTTCCGGGTGTAGCAGGGTCCTCTGGGGCTGTGAGGTCTTTGCATTTTAAGTGGGGCCAGCAACAGTAACAAGTTATGAAGGGGAGCCACAGTGATGACGTAGCCCTCGATGTATCCCTCGTCGTAGCAGCAAAGATGGCAGGCCCCGTTGTTATGGAGACGGAGTGGCAGCAGTGAAGGTGGAGTCTCTGTCCTCGGGTGGGGAGCAGCGGAGGCCACGCAGGAAGGGGACGGCAGGGGAACAGGAATGAGGGTCTCAGAGCTGTAAAATAACTTAGAACTGGTAAGTTAACAAAAGCTGGGGGGGGGTTACAGAACTGTACAATAACGGCACAAAGACAACTGTACAACAACAACTGTCCTTCCAACCAATACAGCAAAATCCCACAACCTTTGGTTTCCCATTCTCTGGAGGAATGTTTACTTCACTCAGGAAGAGTTTCTTTTCTGACAGTCTTGTAAAGCATTGGAATGGACTGCCCATGGAAGTGATGAAGTCACCATACCTGGATATATTTGAGAATAGGCTAGATGTGGCACTAAGTGCTATGTTTTAGTTGACAAGTTGATAATAGTTCAAAACTGGGACTCACTGATCTTAGATGTCTTTTTCAGCCTTAATTCTTCTATGATTCTAGGGCCCTAAGGAGCTGGTTCTGGACTCTCCCTGACCCGAGTGCTCTCCAGGGGCTGGAGATCTAGATCTAGCTAAGCAGAAACATCATATACTGGATTTAAGGCATCAGTGAAGCTACTTGAACTTATCTGGGGGTTTAGAAAATGTTACTAATTCTCTGTCGTGCCTTCAGTAGAAAGATGCCCAAATGTGTTAAAAAGTTTAGGTCAAAATGTCTAGCTCCCTTGTAAAGATAAACCGTAAGATAAAATTTGCAGAGTCAAAGGCAGAACATAAAAAAGCCTCCAGGCACACCAAAGTGTGGGTTCAAGAGAGGAAAGTCAGACTTGCATCCTAACTTCTTTTGAATTTATTTTGACTGTTTTAATTTTTGCTATTAAGGTGACTAGATACAGTTGAAAGCTTTATCTTCTTGATTACTTAGCTGAGCATCCAACTCCCACCTGGAATTCAACGTGATTCCTACCTGCAAAAAGCACCTCCAGATGCTGACTCATTGCCTTAAATGTGTGTACCTTAGAATGGGCTAAATTATTTCACAGAGGTTCTTACCTTTTTACCCTGTCAGAAGAAAGTAGGTAATTACTTAAACTCTTAACATGCCACTCACATTAAATGACCTTATATAACTAATCCCAGTCCCCAAATATTGCCTCAGGAATCACACTAACCTAAAAATTATTCTGATTACTCATTACTAGAAGAGGAATTCTTGTATTTGATGATTTTCTGGAGGTCCTCAGAAAGTATAGAGATTATGACAGATCCTAAGAAAAAGGTTTCTTCAGGGAGATACCCTTCTGAAAAGGCAGAGCAGATCCAAATGCAAAAGACAAGAAGAGAAAATTGTATAAACAACTTAGATTGTTTTGTCACAAAAATTTAAAAATTCTGGGATCACCACAGAGCTGTCTGTGGGCGCGGCTCTGCACAGCCTCAGTCTTCAGGCTCATCTCCCATGCTGAGGCAAAGAGAGGCAAAGAGAAGGAGTGACAGGCAGGGGTTTTGTTCTGGCTGCTGGACAAAGAGGAATAAAACACAGAAAATTTGGCCCAATTTAGGTTAAAATTTTAGCAGAGCAGATTAACAATGTTGATATGTACCTTGACACATTGCTTTTAGAAAGGTATCTGAAAATACTGTTCCTCAGACCTAATCCAGACTACAGGACAGCACCTGGTGCCATTAATCAGTTCTGCTATTTTCATAGCTGACACTAGGAATAACCCTGAATAGGTCACAGTTCCCAAGACTGACATGTTATGGAAAAGTCCTAATGTTTCAGTTTAATAATTGTAAATTAATTTTTCCTTTTCCCCCCCATCATCTGATTCAGTTTCCCACTTTCTGGTAACTGTCTTACACTCAATCAATAACGTTGTGAGTAGTCAGAGCACCTGACAGATGACAACATCTTTGTTATTTATATCTCTTATGACATGGGACATCTACTAACAGTATTTTCCAGGGGCAGGGGGAAGAAAAAAAAAAGCTTTTATTTTATAATATACTGCAGATGCAGATGGAAAGTGATGTATTATGTGAAGTACTAAACAAGAAATAAATAAACAGCTATAGGAGTATTTTCTTTCCTCCCTGTCACAAAGCAATCTAAATTTTAGTATTTGTTCTGGAAATGTCCTAGCCTCTTAGAGGCAAATTATGCATGAAATAATGCAATTAAAACTGAAATAAAAGATTTAAATGCAGCCTCTAGAGGCATCAAATGGCACCACACTGTCTCACTCTTTACTGCCTCTTAAAATGATTGCTCAATTTATAGGAAAATCTTTCCATCCTTGCTCTTAGAATCCTCCGGTTTTGGTGGCATTAATCATAATTCAGTATCTCTACGCCATGGGAACAAGTCAACATTTCCTTTGTGCTCCAAAATGAACAAACAATGCCATGACCAAGTACAATGTTATTGTTTATGCTGGAATGAGGGTTTTAAACCCTGATTTCTTAGCTGGTTTGCACCAGCTTTTTCCTCAGAAGATACTCTCATATCCCTCCTGAGACTCTGAATACTTTCGTCACTGGCAGACTTGGGTGTGGTGGTGTGGACAGTTGAACTTTCCATGTTTATTATGTTAAACTCTGTTTGGACCCTCCTGAGAAAAGCTGGACAGTGTAAGCAGGAGAAAGCAGGTGCTCTGAAGGACTGTGACAAGTAACAGAAGGACAGACGGGGGAGAAGATTTGAAGAGAGACTTAAGGAAGAAGGAGAGGGAGCTGAAAGAAGGACAATAAAGAAGGGATTGTTGAGATAGGAAAAAGTTGAAGGACATGTGGGTGGTTTACCAAATGGGGTGGTTTTGGGTTGGAAGGGATTGAAAAAAGCAAAAAGAATGGTGGGTCCAAAGCAGTTTGTTCTATGTACCTTTGTAAGTTCAGTGTGCTTAGTCCCCTCATTGAAATTCATAAGTTGCTACATCCTCCCTACAGGCTTCTATTTTTAGCAGACTTTGGTTACATGTTGCTTTTCCCCTTTTTTCCCGCCACAGTGTCTTCCCTCCCCTACTCCCCAATTGGCCCAAAGATTGTAACCCCTCCCTTGGTCTCCTTAGTGATATGTTTTAATTGGTGGCCACAAAGAGGAACTCCCATTTCTCCTCCCCTTCCCCGAGATTTTATAAGCCTTTGTATCCCTGTGTTCGGGGTCCAGACGACCTGGCTCCGGCAGAGTTAGGGAGGAATAAAGTTACTGTTTAACTGCCTGCCAGGCTGGACCCTCCTTTCTTCCCCTCTGCGCTGTCGGACGATACATCGTGTCACTGCTTAGCCTTCTCCCAGGGCTAAGAACCCACAAGGCTGACTCCTCGCTGAGTGCTGAGGGGCAGCTCAGACTCACGCTTGCTCCGGTGCCTGGGCTGGCTCGGGGTGAAGCTGAGGGACTTCAGAGGTGGCACCGCGACACTTGGGAATGACTTTGAAAACTACTGATCACACATCTGTGAAGTGAGGAATATTTGGGAGTGATGAATGCCATCTTCAAACTGCTATAACATCTCCAGCACTATAAGTGATAAGGGTGAAAAAGACACGTTTGCAGTGGTGTGACATCTTGCAAGGAGCAGAAACTACTCCCTCACACTGGATTGCTGGGGTTTAATGACAGACGTGTAACACCCAGAAATACAAGCAAAATAAATTAACATGCTCTTCTGAATTCAGTTGTCAAAAACAATGGTTTCCCTGACCAGTTTAATTTGGGAAGGGTAATTCATGGTAAAAGAGGAGAGAATTGGGTCACTTCTCCGTTTACAGAACCTAAGAGTTTCCATTTATCTACTGGCACATCAGGGCCATGAATAACTTCACTAAAGTCTCTCTGACGGTAGTAAACTACATTGCATAATCACAGAAATTGATTTTCTTGACAAGAATAGAGATCAATCTACGGAAACTTCTCTTTGTGGCTGTGAGCAATGAAGGGGCATCATGACATCAGAATAATTTTAGACAATGCATTTGCAGTGTAGAAAACAGTCTTTGAGAGGATGACAGATATGTGACTGCTAGGCTGAGTAGCTGAAATATCAGAGTAATGTCAGGATTTGTCCTCACATTATAACTGTGGTGCTGAGACTCTAAGAATCAATCTCACAAACTCTCAGTGATAATTTTATGAAAACAAGCAAACCAAAAAGAACCCCTTGGCAGAGATTTTCAGAGCTTGTTACACAGCAGGTCCAAAATAAATGCCACAAATATCATCAACATTTGAAGTAGCCTACAAAGTTAGATTTTGCCAGTTTCCCGCAGAAGTGATTGACATTTTATTACTCAAAGGCTTGCCAAAGTGGGATATGCCAAAGAGGGTACACTGTGAACATGATCATATTCAGCAAGTCCTGACTTTTGGCTCAGACAGAAAAGTTTCTGTTTGCATGACCTGCTTTCAGTGATCCAGAAACCTTCTTGATCGAGTCCCCATGAAATAGGGTAGTAGTAGATGTTTTCTGGTAGCTATAGTTCACTGAACTTTGGTCAGGTTCCAGTTCTGTCATGCCTGAACACCATCACATGACTGTTCAGACCACTGCAACCTTCCAAAAGCATTAGGTGTTCAAGAAAATGAAAGAAGCAACATCTCACATAGCAGAACAGTGAAACTGACTTCCTGTGCTCCATGCTTGGTACACTTTAATTTAGGTGGTATTGACAGAGATAACAGAACTAATCTTTCAAGTGGTCCACTTTTTTAGCAAACTGTTTAAAAGTGTTGAAGTAATTTAACTGTTCCAAAAGTTCCAAGAGTAATGTTTAGTGCAATTATTCACTATAGATCTTCAATGGATTTATAAGGTCCCTTCCAACATGAGCCATTCCAGCATTCCATGATACTTTATGTTGCTGTTATAGAAGTATTTTAAAAGGATAGAAAATAGTGCAGGATCCTCTCAGCAGGACGACTAATGCCATAGTTAGAGATTTTAGGCCTAAAAGTACAGCAGCATTATTGTATTAGCCAATTAGCTAGTTAATATGTTCCAGGTACAGATTTGAAAGTACAATTAAGACAATGCACACAACCCTCAATATCTCAGAAGTCTATGACTCCTGCATCCTGTTAAAAACCTTCTTTGCTCATAGAACATTTGCCAGACCTGCTAATTAAAATATTGCCTTGTAACATTTGTCTTATTGTAAAATAGACAGTATTTCACAATACTGTGAAAATACGGAGCTTGCAGCTTCAAAGCTGCAAGTCTCCAACAGTGAGAAAATCTAAAATGCAAAATGGACAGCCTTAGGTTCATTCCCAAGCTGCATATAACATACCCCTCACCCAAAATTAATGGCAAAATATCAGTAGTGCCAAAACAACATTAAATCTCATGGAAGACAGGAAACAAAGAAGACCAAATGTGATAATCTGTATTACAGGAAAGATAGTACAAAAAGTATTAGGCAGAGAATAAACTGTATCTAAACAAGCATATCAAAACATCTCAGAACATTGTGTCAGCGTTGGTAGACAATAACAGAGCATATGCTAACCAAAAACACTGTGACAAAAGCATCTGTAAAAAAAGTAAAAGTTCTATCAGTTACAGACTTCAGAACATCTGTGTGCCAAATAAACACTATTGGCTTTTGGCACTTACGCATTACAGGCCTATGGAACCAAAGCAGTTGAAAATAAGAATCTGGAGGTCACTACAGACACATCCACATTTGTTTTTTGAGTGCTATTGGCAAAACATGAGAATGAGAAACCTGATTTATAGAGCATGGACTACTCTGCTAAGGTAAGTGAACAAAGCCTGAGATGTTTTGTAAATGCTTTATCAAAGAGTGTATATATAAATATACAAGCAGATCATATTGTCTTTGATGGTAGAATTTGATGATTTCTAAAGAAATGGGATGTTTTACAATGACTCATATCACAAAAATGAATCACAATATATCAGCAACTGTTCATGTTGGCAGAATTATGCTTGCTTTCCTTAGATGTATGTTAAATATACAGATGTAAACTGCCAAATAGGAATAATAGAGGGTTGGGTTGTTTAGTTTTATGAAGAGGCTTTTTCTTACCCTAAGAGACTAAGAACATAATGCATGAGGATTTGATGGGCCACATGGAAGGAAAAAAAACACCAACTTGTAGTATTTGCAGCTGAGGTCCACATAGGAAACAGCATTACAGAATACAGTCAACACTGAGACATTATTACCAACATTTCCCTTCTGTCAATTTTCCTGCAGAAGTGTTGCATTGGTCCTTTGCAGATCTTGAAGTGTCCCAGATAGATTGATACAAAAATATAAATAAAGAAGAAATGTGGCAGTCTTTATACAAGCAAACTATTCTGGCAATTAAAAAATATCCAGGCAGTGTGGATATAAATGCAGCTAATCAGTATTAATATGGAAAAAAAGAATTTGAAACAATGTTCCTAAAGTATGAGATTTTCTGGGATTATGATCAGAATTATCTATTTTTCTCTAAAGAAAATTCAACTGTTTTGAAAAGACATAGAAATGACAGATACGGGCACTTTCTGGGATTTGAGACCATGCAGCAATTTAGTAGGTAAAGTGCTAGCAGTCATGGTAGTATTTAGGGCAACTGCTTGGGTCTTCATGGGTAATTCCAGTATCACTACTGAAGTATTCACCAACTGCAGAGCTTATTGTTCTACAATTCCAGTGGTCTAGTAAGAAATTTGTAGTGTATTACTTGATTGTTTACTGGACACTGTCCAGGGTCTGCCTTATGTAAGCTGAAGTTAATAGTATCATTATATCAATCCATTAACTGATTGTCCCTTATAAATGCAAAGGAAGACATATACTCTAATATTAGAGCTTTCAATTTCTGTTCTAGGTTATCAGAGCTATTTATTATTTAGTTCTTGTGTGTTTTGGTGGGCTTTTTTTAAAATTCTCAAGGCAGAAGTGTGTTCTGAGGAGAATTGGGAAGTGATGATACTATTTGTACTACTGTAGGCATTATTTGATACTAACTGTAAGTATTTGTGTTCCTGACTCTAAGATCTACTTCTGAAAGGTAAGTGCATTACAGTATTTTACTTTTATTGCTGTTATTATTCCTATCATTTCATCTCTCAACAGCTGTCTTACTGGGCTACTGTACAAACAATAAAATCATCACCAAACTCCTGCAAAGGCCAGGACTTGGCACTTACCAGCATACAGCAGTTCTTCCTGCCATGCAAAACCTCAGGTAGTGCTTGGGGCACTTCAGCTCAGGCTACAGAGATCAAATGCACTCTGCTGCCTTAATCATTCATATTTTCCATGTTTTAACAAAGACTGTCTAGTCCTTTTTGTAATGTGTCTCAGGTGTTTGGCAGTAGCTGAGCAGCAGCTGCTTAGGAGCATTCACAATATTTTCCATTGTTTTGACTGGACAGAGTTTTGAAATTGCCCTGCTGTTTCATATTCTCTCAGTGTATATATTATGAAAACCCAGGAGCACACTGCTGATTTAGGCATTTCATTTTGGTCTGCTGGGATCCAGTTTGTGTATGCTCATGCTGAGACTTAGAATCAGGGTTTTTTTTCAATTTATAATGATGTCTGTTTCATGATCTCTATTCTTTTAAAATAGGGACTTTCACTCTTCCTCTAATATTGGCTTAAAATCCTGAACCACTTTCCTGATCATTTGCAAACTCTTCCTCCATCTGTATTCTTATCTTCAAGTGGAACTGAGACATACTCCATATAATTGATATTAAATTACAGTCTGTACTTACCTCTCTCATCCCATGATTCAATGTGATGTGGGATTAGTGTCTTTAGAAGACATGAGAGCTTGCCATTTCAAAGCAATTATTTGATAAGGCATATCAAAGCCTGCTTAATTTTTACACAATACTCAAAACAAGTACCAGGGTCTGGGTGTCCGAGCAGAAGGACTGGAACCTTATCAGATATGCAGCCCCTAGGTTTGTGTATATTTACTTCTATATTTACAGCTAGCTAAACACACCATGATGGTGTCTTTACTTGAACAAGTTGCATTTTGCTTTGAAATTGAGGAGAGTACAGAGCAGGGAAGAGAGGGAAAGAGAAATAAAATAAAGGGAAAGCAGTGAATTAGAGTAGGTGAAAGGATGCAGGAAGATATCAAAGTTGGATGAAAATCAGCCAGGATCTTTCTTTCCATTAGCAACATTAGACCCGGAAGGAAAATTAAAAGGCAAGAACTGGAAGCTGATTTGTTATTTTTTTGTAAAAAGGTTATTATAAAAAACATGAGTAAAGGAATTGTATTCATACAGTTGCCAAGAAGCTTGCTCCTAATGGATGCATACCTGATGTATGCACATGATACTTCAAGAACTCATTTTCTCTGAAATAGACTATCTGGTTTACTTTTATTTTACAATTTCATACCAAATTTTGAGCCAACATATAAAAAAATTGTTTTCAAAGTGTGCACAGGACCTTGCATTTCTAGTAAAGCCAGATCAATTTATTGAGGCAGCAACTACCTGCTTCTTCCATTTACCTGCCAGGTTTCCCTCTCTACACTCTATTCAAAAAATATGTAACAATTAAAATATAGATTTCTAAGTATATTTACAAACACAACTATTAAATTATTTCTTTTTTATACTCAACAAAAAAACTTTGATATATAATGTGTATTGAAAATACTTCTTCCTGCCACTAATTGTAAAGACTGATATCACCAGAAAGAGTTAGATGCATTTCAAAGCAGATACATAGCTTGGTAAGAAAAGTGTGACATGACACAAGCCCATGTTTTTCTCAGAAGACTGTCTACAGCAAAGCCTGGTAGCACCTATATAGAAAAGAGATTTTTGATTCTTTCCTGATTTACTCCCATTGACTTCTGACTAGACTGACTGTTCTGACTAGAACAACAATGATCTGATGAACTACAGATTGGAGTAGGATCATATCATTTGATGGATTCATACTCTCTTATCTAATCCTATTCGTATTTTTTGCCTCTACAAGATCCTTTGGCAATGCATTTCATAATATCATTGTGAGTCATGAGGAAATACCTCGGTTTTATGATTGATTTTGTATACTTTACTGTGTGCCTTGTGGTGCTTGTTGTATAATAATGATGAATCATTTCTATTCACCTTCTCTGTGGTGCCAACTTCACATAGCTTTTGTCCTTAAGGACACTTTTTCCACAAGCTGAAGAGTTAAAGCCTGTTTGTTTTTTTTTTGGTTTTTTTTGTTTTTTTGTGGAGCATCTAGCCACATGTCTGCCCTTCTGCAATATCTAATTATAATTATATATTTTTATATTATAAAAACAGGTAGCACTCAGTATCTGAACAATATACAGACTGCAGGTTTCACTCTGAAATTCCTCCTAGTAATTCCTAAAACTTAATTTGTCTTCTGGACCCTGAATACAGACCTCATATTCTCAAAGGACTATCCACAATTACCCCACAGTTTCTTTCTTGTTGAAAATAATTTGAAAATAATGTCTTATTTTCTCACCCTTTTATTAATCTTTTGGGAAAACCTTGTCTCATTCAGAGCAAATTCTCCTGTGAAAAACAAATTGAGTTACTTTTATAGAATTTGTTACCTATGGGAATTAGCCTCATATGGGAATACATATAGGAATATTTTCATTAATTTTGATACTGCCATACCTGCAATTCTCCAAAAGATTCTGGTTTATAGTAAATGGACTTGGAATGGCCCTAGTGGGCAAGTTCTTGTACTTTTGAATAGTTATCAATTACTTCTAGGGAGATGTCTGGGGTAGTAAGTTTGTGAGATAGCAAATTTACCACTCATCTAACCAGATGACAAGAAGAGGGAAAGACTAATGAAGAGTTTTATATAATTAATACTGAGGAAAATAGACATACCTGTCTTATCTCAGTTCCTGCACAGCAGAACTCATTATGTTTTCCCTTGTGGGTCTTGTAAGCCTTATAGATGTCTTTTAGGAAGGCATATATTCTTTGGATGAAAACTACAGATAACTTCACCACATTCCCATTAGTTACATCTGCTAAAAAATTGAGTGTAATTTTGTAGCTGTTCATCTTCTAGGGGTAAAATTGTCTTGATCTTCCTCTGCCAGATTTCACAGTTGTTTTTTAGCAGACCTACTTCCCTGTTTCCACCAAATATCACAAACACTACACAGAATGGGAAATAAGAGCTATTCAGACCATTGCAGCCAGACATGATTTGTTTTTCCCTGGATGGATTGCTTGTTCAATTACTGCTTTCAAACATGTTGCAGCTGATGTTATGGAACCATGTGGTGTTAGCAACTATATATTACAAAAGCCTCTAAAAATCAGCATAGATTTCAAAATGGAACCATGCAGAAAACAGTGGTAAGCATGTCTAGAGGAAGAAAAGGGACCAGGCTTTAAAACCTATTACAAGAATTACTAGTTTTATTTCTAAAGAAATTTACAAAATCAGCTTTATATCACTGGAATTCATCTTCTAACTAATTTAGTCAATTCTGTAAAGAGAATTGGCCTCTCTTTGCAATACATCTGAAAAGATTTTGTCCAACAACATTAATTCCAAATTGATGTTTTAAAGAACAGCTCTCACCCATGCCACGTATGTTTCATGCTGTCACATGCAGACCAGGTACAGGACAGAAGGTGGAATACAAAACAATACATGAACAGCTATGGAAGAGGAGGCAACTGAGACTCATATCCCAAGACACTAAGCTTGGAGACATTTTTCTAATATGTGTTGAAATAACATGTTGTGAAGAAAACAGCTATAAACTCAAAGTGGTTGGGATTTTTTTTCCAGAAAAACAAAATATCTGTAAAATAAGAGGCTTGTAGTAGGAAAAGAAATGTGTTTTGTGTAGGCTAGAAATATGCTTACAAATGAATGCAACACAGATTACGCCCTAAAGGGTTTGGTGATGGTACTAATTTACACTAATTTTGGGGCAGAAAAAACAAAGAAAATGTGACTCTGGGTGGCATTGTGTATAATTTGGTTTATGAAGACTGGTCTAATTGATCCTCAGAAGACCTAAGCAGTGCAGGAAGGGAAAAAACAACTCTGAGTGCAAAATTTTTCAGGTATTGAATGAATTACTAGAGACATAAGTTTACATTACATGACTATTGGCTGTACAAGTGGCAGTAGGAGACCTGTTACAGTGCTTGGATATCCTTCTCACAAAACTCTGAGCTGCACTGTAAATGGTCAAGTTTGCTCCTACAGTTTACAGGCACCTATTGAACTCAAGAGCAGTTTCTGGTTCAAAGGCCAAGTTTGCATTCAGCACTAAGTGGAGTGAGAGAATCTTTGAGGAGAATCTTGTTTCCTAGAGTGAAATAAAAGCATTACAAAATTGCTACCACAGTGGAAAATGTGACACAAAATCTCTAAAATAAAACATTAGAGGCAAGCGTTTCAATGACTCTCAAGGGTAGCTCAACATGCACAAGTCTAGGACACTGACCATCTGCACCCTGAAATCCTCTCCAGCTCCTATTTTCCCAATGCCCTGACAGAGTCCCAGGAATCCTTGAGTATCCTTGGAAGTAACGTTCCTTAACACTGCTGGGGGCTGGCTGACTGCCCAGCAGAGAGAAATTTGGGAACACAGCCTCCTCAGCTGTGCATTGGCAGTGCTTCTGCTATCTCTATTTAATATTAATTCACAGAAAACAATACATAGAAACATAGACTCATAGAATTAAATTGCCATGGGCAGAGACACCTTCAACCAGACCAGGTTGCCCAAAGCCCTGCCAAGGTGGCCTTGTACACTTCCATGGATGGGGCATCCAGAAAGCATTCTTAAACTTTACTTAATTGCCCCTTTCCAATAAAATTTCTTTTTCTTCCAAATATTCCTGTTTCTGGGGTGTAAGAAATCAGCTATCATGATGTACATCAGCACCTAACTGGCTGCAGCTGTCCATGTTTGTGCCCAGAATTGATAAAAGTTTAGAAATGCAATTCTGCTGAAAACCAACATGCTGAAGCAGTAAAGAGGTTACAGAAGTACTGTAAGCTAAAAGGGTTTTAAAATGGAATTTAAGTTTCCCACACATCAAATGCTTATGAAAACTTTACCCTTGATCTTTGGACAGACTGAAAGTCTCTTCTTGCTGAAGAAGTAGTGGGAAGCAGTCTAACCCTGGACACAGATTCTCAGGAAGTACATGTTGCTCACTGTGCCGCTGACAGGAGGGAACCCTTTTGATATAGAAACTAAGGTGAAAAACAAGTCCAAGAAATACCCTCTTCCTGTGTTTGCTCGTCATCCATTAGGGTGTCCTGCTGCTTCTCAGCACAGTTTTCAAGATGAAATCTTGTTGCCGCCATTTCATTCTGTCTGCATAACCAGAAAATGTGTTTGTCAAGGATTTCTAAGGATTGTGACACACTGTTGTTAACTGCCCCTCCCACAGAGCCAACTGCTAGCCAGGTAATCCAGCTCCCAGGGTGGCAGCACGTACCCACTGTGCATGACATCTGACCTGAATTTTGGCTCTTTTTCTGAGGAAATGGTTCCTTTCAGTCATTATCAGAAAAAAAAGAGGGGATGGACAAACCTTGCTGGTTTTTCTGTTTCTTCCCTGTACTTTTCTGTGAATTCAATACCTTATTTAGGAATAAAGTAATAAATGAGAACTGATGACCCTGGTGTCATTTCAAAGATTATTTAAATGTATGTTTTAGTGAAGGACATAAATTTGCTGTGATGTGCCAGAAGAGTCTGTTCTGCTGCATGAATCTGCATTGTGTCTTTTCATAAATGGTAAGGAGCTCTGGCCCAAATGCCTGAGCCCCAGGAGAGAACTCTGAAGTTCCCTTGCTGCTCAGTCTGGAGGCAGAACAAACTGGAATTTTCCTAGGCTACATAACTATGTCATTTAATTGTCCAGTGCCAGCATACAGAAAACTCTGCTACAAATGAAACATTATTGTGTCAGACATGCAGATGCCCTGAACCACAAACTGGCCACTGCACGCTCCTTTCGTGTCCCTTCTATCAGCCTACTGCTACCTCCACCTTTGCACTAATCACTTTTTTTTTTCCCCTGGATGTACTGTATCTCTGTGGAACTGCATATATGCTGGAGCCTTTACACCTGAGGAAATTTTACTCTTCTCTGCCTCAATTGCCCCTTCTGAAAGACACAATAATAGTTGCCTTAGAAGCACTGCAAGCAAATTTTAATGTAGTTGTTACAATTCATAGCTTGATTATGAGATTTAACTGAAAGAAATATCCATTCATGAACAAGACATTATAGTCAATCAAAACATTGCCACAATGAGGGCATCCTAGGAGGCAGCAACCATTTCTAATTAAAATAGATGAGAGACATATATATAGTAGGAATTTTCCTCCCCTGTTTATACAAAGTATTTAACATATCACAGTCATTGTGTTTGGAGATAATTTTTATTACCACCAATCCAGCAAGAGCACCTGGCTAAATCATTGTCCTTGGAAATATGCTGAAGGAAGTCCATGGTCTCTGCTAAAGTTCCAGACAAGCAAATGTTTAAAATGAATAGGTATATTTACTCCTATGCCTTGGATGTCAGTTCCCAGCAGCTAAAGATCATTTTTGGTTTTAATCACATTTGGGGTCAGTCTAGCTTTCCTATCCTTTTGTAAATGTATCATTTCATCTATGTACATGTGAAGAGAAAAAACAATAAATCAGAGGGAACACAGGGGCAGGACCATCCAGAGAGTGCTTGGGAGTGGCTGTCCTTTATATTACTACTTTTTAGTTACCCTATGAGATGTTAGTACATTTTGGCAAGTCAGGTTTGCTAAATGTTCATCTCATGTTTACTTCTCATGCTAACGTCAGGGTCAATCTTTCCATGGCAAAAACCTTGTCCTTCTTTGCCAGGATTTAATATAAAAAAAAAGTGCTTGTTTAACAATTGCTGGCCTGCCAATATACATCTTTATTTTTTAAAGATGATTGCTAGAGTTCTTTCCAAGTAAAATAAAATTTTTAAAAATCTTATGAAATAATCCTTCCTCTAAAGTGTAAATAATATAAAACACAAATGTGCAAATTATAGGACATGTTGTGAACCTTAACTGATATATTTCTGCAGTCCTACTCTAGGCAACATCTCAGTTGAGAAAAATAGAACCCTTATTCTCAGACCAAAAGAACATGGAAAGAAAATCATATCACATTCCAAGAGAATCAAATCTCCCAAGTCTCATACTGAAGGAACATACAGAAATATTACATATTTTTGGTCTGCACATTTCACAGACATAGAGTAAATGTTCAGCTATTCACAGAGGTAAATTATTTATCCAACTCTAGTCAAGAAGATGTATTGATGTACTGGGTGTGCCTGGCCAGGTCTTGGTAGTGAGGACTCTACAAGGGTGGCGTCTGTGAGAATCTGTCAGAAGCTTATTCCATGTCCAACAGAGACAATCACAGATAATTCCAAGGTGGACTTGGTGCTGGCCAACGCCAAGCACACCAGGAACTCTAGTAATGCCTCTGTGATATGGCATTTAGAAAAGGTAAAAAAGTTATTGCACAGTGGTAACTGTTGCCAGAGAATAGAGGTATGAGAACATGAGACAGGAACAGCTCTGCAGACACCAAGTTCAGTGGAGAAGGAGAGGCAGGAGGTGCTCCAGGCTCCAGAGATGAGATTCCCCCCAAGCCCTGCTGCCAAGCATGGTGAGGCAGCTGTGCCCCTGCAGCCCACAGAGGTCCAAGGAGGAGCAATGATCCACCTGCAGCCCCTGCAGGAGACCCATGCCAGAGCAGGGGGATGCCTGAGAGGAGGCTGTGACCCCATGGGAAAAGTCTACAGGAGCAGGGTCCTGCAGGGACCTGCAGACCCTTGGAGACAGGAGCCCATGCTGGAGCAGGTTTCCTGGTAGGATTTGTGACCTGTGGGGGACCCTGTCCTTGAAGGACTGCACTCCATGCAAGAGTGGTTCATGTTGCAGCAGTTTGTGGAGAACTGTTGCCCATGGGATGGTCTCCTGTTAAAAATGTTCATGGACAATTATCTCCCATGGGAGGGACCCCATGGACCCACAGGGGAAGGACTCCTCTCCCTGAGCAGTGTCAGGAGAAATGTGTGATGAACTGAGTGCAATCCCCATTCCCTGTGTCCCTGCATCTCTGGGGAGGGCAGAGGTAGAGCTAGAAAGGATGAAGGGATTGGGAAATGTTGTTTCTAAGGTTTATTTTATTTCTCATCGCCCTGCTCTCATTTTGTCAATAATAAATTCAATTAATATCCTGAAGATGGGGTTTGTTTTGCCCATGACAGTATAAACCTCTATTCAAGCGACTATTAACATAAAACTCAGAAAACATGAACTAGATAGCACTTTTATAGAGATTAGATACCTGCTGGGTGTCTGCAGACAAATACTTCTACAAACAATGAGCAGAGAAGGCAGATGTATTATATAGATTTTCTTTAAAAACTCCAATGTTTAAAATCTGATTTCCCTTAATAATGACTGTCAAAGAAGGTCACTGGCTTTTATGAAACAACAACATAGTTTATCACTAGTAAAAAACTCAGTTCTGTGATTTGCTTACTTAGATTGAGATAATTAAATTTCATGTCTACTCCACCGGGAAGAAGGGACACAGTTGTGAGGGACACACATGTTCTATCACCCTTTCTTTGACATTACTTATTTCTTTTCCTGGCTTTGGGAAATGTATTGATATCCAGTCTTCTATAGAAATTCTAGCAGCCAGTTTTCTCAGTTTAGGATACTTACAAATTTTAGAAACAGGGCTAAAGAAAGTCCTATGACAATGATTCATTTGATTAGTTTTATGAGAAAAGGACAACAATAAAGATAGCTCTATCGTTTATATGGAAAATGAGTGGGAATATAACATGGTACACACATTTCTCTGCCCGCTGAACATTACACAGAATCCTTTTCTGTGTATTTCTGGTAGAAAACACATTGCCCACACACTCACTTTTCTGCAGATCTTGTTCTATTAAATTATGGTTTTACCTTTCACAGATCAATCAGATGCCTCTCTCCTGGACTCTTCTACTGATAGCTGGTATTGGCTTAGACTGTCAGGCCTGAGTCCACCATGAGGGTCTGAAGGAATGGGTCATCAGCATAGTGCTTGAGCCAGATTTCCTCAGGGAATGCTTGCATTGTCAGTGTTGTTGAGGAAGAGCTTTCCTCCCTCTGCCCATGCAACCAATGACATAACTCAGAGAATACTTGCTTTTACTGTACTAGTTTTATCAGCTGAAGAACATTTTGTATTTTGTAAAAGATGCACTCTTTCTGCTTTCAGTTGTTTTGGTGTATGTTACATGTGTGGCTTTATGCCACTGTCCTCATCTCCTTTTGGCACTGTGAGTTGGGTGTGCCTGGTTTTCTGTGGGTTATGAACTGAGAACTGCACCACAAGGAGGATAATGGAAAAGGGGTTCTTGGAACAGAGGGCAGAACCCAAATCCCACATCCTACTTAGGATAAATCACTACCATCTGTTCCTACATCTCTGACATGAGGCTTTTCTTTTTCCTGTTCAGAAAGAAGTTTTTATCCTCACAGTTACAGATTCATAGCACTATTTTCCCTTAGGTACAACACACTGTATGCATTTCAGTAGTTTTTTAGGCTGGACTCTCTCAGGACTGCTGCATAGAAGAGAGGCTCTGACTTGAATTTAGCATGCACATCCATATTTAATGGGCCTGTGGAGGAAGTGGTGTAGTGCACTCATCTCACATAGCATCGATGAGAATCCGAATCTGATTATACTGAGATGAGCAGAGAGTTTGACAAGTGTTTGAAAGCTCTGGCTGTTATATTTTTTCCTACTGCAGCACTGGTGTTAGATCTCGAAAGTATCACTCCCCAAGTCCATTAAGGACTTCACACATTTTATTTTTCTACCAGCTGACCTTGTTTACACAGGAGAAGAATCATTGGAACAAAAGCTTGTGTTTGGTGACTTCTCTGGTAATGCAGCAAACTCAGCCAGTAGAAAAGCCAGGTTTTCTGGTGCTGGGCTAGAGCTTGTGTCCCAGTGGCATGGCAACTTTTCCTGTGAAACTCTTTTAAGGGTACACAAGAAAAGATAGAGGCAATACTGTCTAGTCAGTACTGTGTAAATAGAGGAGGCAGGCTTCCAGTGCTCAGAGATTGGCCAGGAAGCCAGGTGATTACATTTCAGGAAAGGTTCTCTATACAATCATAAATGGTTTGGGTTGGAGGGGATCTGTAAAGACTGTCTAGTCCAATTTCTTGGAATCAGTCTTGGCATCCTCAACTAGATCAGCCTGCTCAGAGCTTCATCCAGCCTTGAATGTTTCCAAGGATGGGGTATCCACTACCTCTCTAGGCAACCTGTTCCAGTGTTTCAATGTCCTCATTGTAAATGATTTCTTCTTTATATCTTTATGTAAATCAATCCTCTTTTATTTTAAAACCATTACTCCCTGTCCTATTGCAGCAGGCCCAGATAAAAAGCTTTTCCCTGTCTTCCTTTCAACCTGCAATAAGGTCTCCCCAGACCCTTCTCTTTTCCAGACAGAACAGCCCCAGCTCTCTTGGCCTGTCCTCATGAGAGGGGTCCTCTGGCACTCTGATACTTTTTGTGGCAACAACAGAGTACGGCTCCAAGACAGCATTTATGCAAATACTTAAAATGTGAGCATAGAACTAAGTATTTTCTTGAGCAAGAATATGTTCTACTGTAAGTGAGCCTTTGGAGCTGTTGGAGCTGAATTTAAAAAAATGGTTCTGTTTGAACCTCTGTGACACAAATATATTGCATCTGGGCTGAGTTGGAGAAGGTGAAGGACCCCATGGCTCAGGTATAACAGAAGACAGCACCCAATTCACAGGAAATTTGCACGAATGGAATGCCTGGTGTACCCTGCAAGTACAAGGAAAGTACCCTGCCCACCAACAAATATGCTGGAAAGGCATTTCATACCAGCAGTTTGGTCTGGTATCAACACTGAAGGACCAATACTGTAAGCAAAATTGCTTCCTCAGTTAAGTAGCTCTCAGTTGGTTGGCCCAATCCTGATCTAAAGAAATAAAATCAATATTAAAGATACAGAGATGAGCTCAAATCACAAGAATAAATTTCACTCAATGCTGAAAGGACTCTGTGAAACAAAAAACTCAAGCCCAACATTCTTCTTAAAAATATCTAACTACTATAGCCTGATTTTCATCAAGTGATCACATTATGTTGATTAATCACTGCAGGAAATGAGTACCTCAATTCAGGTTTTATGCCGACCAGCAAGAGGGTGCAAGGAAGTCTGCATTGTATATTGCTACTATACCTTTCAAGTTTTTATGAGCCTCAAGAGCAATGAGGCATTCATAATGTGGGGAGAAAATAAAAATCATAGAGAGCACCATAAATCTAAGGGACTAACTTGTGGAAATCACATCCTTAAACTGACATAGCTGTGATTAACTGGCAATGGCTTTTACAGTTAGAAAAGTTTTTGGATACAGTTATTTGCCCAGAGAAAGTTTCTGGTGGGGAGGAAAAAAAAAAATGGAAGGGTAAAAAAAAGAGAGCAAGTACAAGTATTTAATCAAATCCTTGTTTTGGGTCTGGTGAGATGGAATATGTTGAACAACAAGCCTTGCACCTCAAGAAGCTTGGTTGTGAATCTGTTCTGATCAGAGAGAATTAACTTTCCAGTAGATGTTTGCTCACATTTTTTGTAAAACCACCCACAGGATTCAGTAGTCTCTGTTTAGCAGAGCACTGAAATAAATCGTTCGTAACTGATCTCTACTTGCTCAGCCTTCTTAGCAAGTCTAGACAATCTCTGTGTATATGAAACAATGGTCCCCACTTTTTTGTATTCAAAGACCTACTTGCCAATCAGAATATCAAAATTAAAAAGGATACATGGATGTATATACATATATATCTAGTCAGAGAAAATTGAAGTCTATTGTTGTGGATACTGAAGTGTAGGTAGAGGCCTGAATGCTGTGGGCTCACTTGTACTTACTCATGTTGTAGGAATAATGCTGCAAATCAAAATAATAGTATCCTTCATCCATTTTGCATTTGCTTCCATCACAGGAAACTGTACAAAGTGAAAAGCAAGCACAGTAGTGCCTAAAAAAATGTAATCTTCCACAAAGGAATACTTTTGTCTCTTCAGAGCAAACATCTTGATCCACAAAAACAAACAGACCAAGTCTGACCTAGATGGCTGTGCCTATGCAGGCAAAATGAACAGGCCCCAAACCATTGCTGGGCATGAAAGGCAACTGTTCAGCTCACAAAACTGTTAGAGTGACCTCTTGCACAATTTTACCCTACATGAACTCACACACAATTTCCAGTCAGCAGGGACCATGAACCACATCTTTATTGTACCTTTGTTTCTTTCTTTGCATTCATGCATAGTAGAGTTGGCAGGAATATATATGAATAGAGATTCACAGAGCAGATAATGTAAAGGAACAGTTTACACAAAGTAACATAATTTACAGACAACAGAATTTGATCAGAATACTCAGAATTTTTAGCTTTATCCAGTGGGTCAATGATACCCTAAAAGCCAAAATCAAAATCAGTCCTTATTGGGACCAATTCATAAATTGTTGCACTACACCAAGCATCTGCTGCCCAGGCCACTGAGACACCACTTACAAAGACAAAAGTAAAATTTCCATAATAAATCTCATGCACACATACCATCAAGTCTTTCAATCCCCTTAAGAAAAGATTTGTTCAAGTAAAAAAACTCAAGACTTGAGGTTTACAAACATAAAAAATCTCCATGGAAAAGAAGCAAATGCCTATGGTAGCTTACTGATGAAAAAACACAATTTAAACCAATCTATGGAAATTGTTCAAGCAGATTAATTTAGGAGAGCAGTAACACTCTTTGAAGTAATTAAGACCCCAGTAAGCTTTCCTCATAAAAACTCAGGAAAAGAAGAATCTGCGAAGGAAGACCAGCAATTCAATTTGAACCCTGTTTAAAAACAAAGCCAGAACTACAGGTAGGGAGTATTTTGAACTTAGACTGCCAAATTTGCTTAGATGAAAGAAAATTAAGACAGGAAAGAGTGTTTATAAAACTCTTTAGCTTTTAATAGCAGCCTTTTTGGCCACACATTCTTGTTCCCATGTGTAAGTAAATTGTTTGTACACATGCTTTTCATATTGAAGGACTATAATTTCAATACTTTTTTTTACTATTCATGGCTGCACATTTTCATATTTTAACCGAAACATACCAGTATTGTACTTTAATGCTCATATTCTACATTTTTTTAGAAGTCTATCTCTGTGAGCAATAAGAGCAACAGGAAAGAGATTTGCAAATGATCAGAAATTCAGGTCACATTGGTATAGATATACAGAATATGAAGTCATTGAACAACATAAAAAACAGTAAAATTATCATCTCCCCAACAAGTCCTTTAATTTTTTTTGTAACTTTTTTGTAGTGGAAGCGGCCATTGGAGACTTAAAAAAAGAAAAGAGATCTTAACAAAAAAGATAAATCAACTCTCAGAGAGACAGAAGTGCCACCTCTCAGATTCAACAAGGTGTTTAGTAACCACCCAAAGACCCTCATAACCAGGGTAAAAAATGGACTGACTGTTATTGGTACTGTAAAGAGAAGCAGCTGAAAAAAACCCTGCAAAGTTCCAAAATATAAAGTATTTGCAGGAATCTGAAATCAGACTGGTGCTAGGAGATCTTTAGATTTCTGATATTCATGTACTACTGATTAGAATGGCAAGCATGAAATCAAAGTTTGCATAAGACAATAAAAAGCCAAAGAGTGGAATAATACAATTTCACACATATGGAATACCACATGAAGCATACCTGCCAGGTACATGATAACACATACAGAGGAGGAGTGACTGAATTCCCCACAGGCGAAAATTTAAAAGCCACTAGCAAAATGTGTCACTGACAAAAAGTCAGCAAGTCAGATCTTGCTGACCTATCACATTAGGGTAGTTAAAACCTGTTTGTAATACATTGTACTTGTCAGAAGGGTTGTAAACAGTGATATCGTGATCCTTATTTTGAGTCAGAAGTTCTGTTTCAACTTACGTTCCTACAAATGTATGCAAAATTTGAAATATACTCTTACATATTTTCATCTATATTCATTCAAATTATATTTATACTTATTCCAATTAGTTTAGCCTTTGACTCCTCTCATCTCTGAACTTCTTAATACTGAATTAACCTTTGTAGATGGTTGTGAACAGAAATACACTCAAGCAAAACTCCAAGTTATTGTCTAGGAGAGATGGAAAGATCAGGAGAGATGAAGTTTTTTTTAAAAAAAACCAAACTATCAGCAAAACTGTTTGTTCAGCAGCTCACATGGGAAGAATGGTGTGATCAGACTTGAAAACCAGCCTTGAAGAAAGGACAGTATCAGCCACCTATTCCCTTTCTGGAATATGTCACCTATACAGACTCCATTAAAAATACATAAAATATATGACTGGCTCCAAGGAACTGTCAGCTAATTGAGACATTCCTTATTCTGCCTGAGATATCTAAGAAAGTTGCTAATGACTGCTCTAAGTAAACCTGCTACATGCAAGTACAGTGGGACACTGCCCCAGACATGCCACTACACTGAACTATCCAGCTACAGGCCAACAGGTTGAAGAAAACTACTCTTTTTTTTCCTTTCTCATTTCTCCCAAACAATGGAGGGCTTTCTCTTTAAAAGTTACAAATTAGAAATGCTTTGCTGATGATAAGCTCTGGCTTTTGTTGAGCAAACCATAAGCCAGGAGTTCCTGTATTTTGTTCCAGACACAATCCCTAGAGACTTGTGCTGTTCTTGCTTCTGCAGCAGTCACTGTTCCTGCTGCTAGTGTAATTCCCACAGCTTCAGCATCTTGCAAAATGCCAGTTTTCTGGAACTGGCTGGAATCCAATAGCTGACCCCTAGCACTTGGATTTGCTACAGACAGTGCTGATGCTAAAAGGGTCTTATGCCCTGTTCATAGGCTTCATTTTGTATGTGCTAAATTACACTTCTCTCCCTTAACTGTGAATGGGAAATGTTAGCAACATTTAAGAAAATCAGCCTGAAGGATCTACAATCTTGTTTAATAAAAATGCCAATTTAATATTTTTTCCAAGTGCTGTTCCTTTTTTTCACCTGTTTTGACACTAGATTTTTGAAAGGCATAGAGGCCTTTGCTTCATTCTTTAAGTTTTCTTCTCCTAAAGTGTTTGCACTGTGCTCAGATCTGGGGCATGGCAAAATTGTGGCCCTGGCCTACTTCTGGCTTCATTCCTTTCATGCAGCTTTATTTAACTTGCCTCACAGTATTTCAGCAGAACAAATCCCTCTTGGAGGGGCCAAGGCTGTGACCCCTGTGCAAAATCACTTGCTCCAACTGCACTGCACACTAATTCCACAAAAGAGAATTTGCTCAAGTGTGCAAACATGTCTTAATGAAAAGAGTATGCCCTTTTTGCAATGGTGATATTTTCTTAGAAGATACTCTGCGCTTCCTCCTGTTAAAAATGCAATGTATGCATTTGAAAGTAGCCGTTGTCCATACCAATAATTTTTACCATACATTAATTTTTCAATTACTGTTTGAATTACTAATCTCTTGGGTCCCACATGGAACTGTTCAGCAGGTAAATACAATGTACCAAAGATCTCAACAGAAAACTTGATACTAGTGCATACTGAGAGAACTTGTGATGTAGCCACTTGGAGATGAAGTAACTCAAATCAAAGCAAACATAAATTCTGTCCCTCCTGCTCTCTGTGAGTACCAATTCTACAGAGGTCTGAGATTTCCCTACTTATTCAGCTCTTCTTTTGTGAGTTTGTAAGTTACTGCTTCCAAATTTAAGATCCCCAAAATTTGGAATTTCTCTTCCATTAGAGAATGCAAGCTCTAGCCTCCACACTTAAATCAAAGGCAAATTATCAGTCATTTAGAGTAGCAATGATGCATCTTTTTGTCTCTCTGATAGTCATATTTGTGTAATATGCTTCACAGCAGTCAAAATAATACTAAGTACCACTTTGACTCTTTCAATCCAAAATCTGCAATCATAAAATAATAAATTTAACAAACAAAAGGTAAAACTTTTGACAGTTGCAAGTTACATCCACCCATATAATTAAAATGAGCTCACAGGCAGTGAAAAAACCAGTACACTCACTGAATTAATAACCAGTCCTACGAATGTCTGCATATTTTATGAGTTGCAGATGTGTATTTATACTTTAAACATAGCCACATTAAAGTATGACACGGTTTGTCATATATTTGCTGTGTTTTCATGACAAAAACAGCTCTAAAGAAAAACAGAGGACTTCTTTAAAAGCAATTATAAAAAGCATCTTGAGACATCTTTTTGCATTTTATGATACTGTACATGCAAAATAATGCCTTTATTATACTTGGGTAACCCATTCAGATAAACACAGCAAGAAAAGCTGTTTTTACTGTTCATCTAAGTGTTTTTAAAAAGATCACTGCAAAAAAATTTTACTTCAAAAACATGTGTAAAAGCATGTCATAACTTTTAGATGTCATTGAGATTAGCAAAAGTCGAGAAACTGCTTCAGATGCAGTTTAATTCTTAGATGGCTGTTTTAACTTGGAACAGAATTCTCAAAATAGTGCCCAAATGCCCAGTGCTTGTTGAACAAATTCTGATTTATTGAAGGTAAACATTTACATTGGCTACAATGCTATAGCTGTTACAAAGCTGAATAAAAGAGGCTTAAATAGCAATAGAAAGCAAGTGCAGTAAAAAGTGAATAGAGAAAATATTTGGCCTTAGTGATCTTCTGGCAGTATTTACATTATCTCCATTTTGTTAAATATTTGAGTAACTCTAAGGCACCATAGGCTAAATAGCAGGCTGCAGTATGATTTTGTGCACAGAATTTAATAAATTTATCTGGAGAAAAAAAGGCTATGGAGTTAAAAGAAACATTGGCATATTTTATGTTTACATAAAGGAGTGGCTATTTGTTAAAATTCAAAGATACAAGATACACTGGGTAAGTTCAAAAATTATTTTTAGAACATTAAATTAAATGTCTATGTATAAGGATTATTTTTACTGACTTTTTGATAAATGTTTAATGCAATCTTCTCAACAGTTTTTCAACACAGTAGATATGTTGATCTAAAAACTATTTTTTCTCCCTTTACAAAAGCCTCATGTCTAGTAGATATACAAAATCCCAATGCAAAGTGTAATGGGCAGTAATTTACATCGTAGCTGTTGTGTGGCAGACTGAAACTTAGCAGGAGCATGTAGTCAAAATGCTATGGAACAGCAGTTCAAGCTGTCTTACTCCTTCTGCTCTTGTCAGTGGCTGTTGCTGCAGCCAGTGAGCAGGAGTACAACACTGACATGCCAGGACAGACAGAGGAGGTCAGTGCTTTCAGACCTGTTTCCAAACACAAATGGGGAAATTCAAACTCCTGGCGACATCCTTGTGCATTTCACACAGCGTGGTGCACACGGAATGACGCTCTGCTTGGAGCAAATTTTCCCATTTTTATTTATCCCCTTTTATTTATCCCCTTTTATTTATCCCCTTCTCAAGCATGCGTCACCCCATCCTGAGTGGAATTTATTTAAGGAATAAATTCATCTGACTGGACTCCAGATCCTTTCTGAACAACATCCGGTGCTTCACAGAATTGTAACTGCTCTACAAGCAATAGACCTTGCTCAGTTTACTCAACAGGCTCATCCTTCACCTTGAGGTGATGTTTGTAATGAAGAAATTGCACAGACACCAGACTGACACCTCAGTTTTGCAAATTAAACACCACAGGATGCTGTGTGCCGCAGGAGAGAAGAGAATGGGTGGCCAGGGCCATTCCAGCTGCAGCAGCACTGCCAGCAGAGGCTGCATGTGGTGAGTCATGGCTCATATTCTTTGTATCTCACTTTCAATTTCCCAGAGCCAAGAAAAAAATCTATCTAAATTAATGTAATTGTTAAGTAACTAGATATTAGTTTTGGATTTACTTAGGGTTTGTGTTTTTTTAGTATCTCCTTCTAAACTGTGAATTTCTTAATTCAGTTGTTCCCTCTTGGCTTTTTTCTTTTTCTACTATGTATTTATCCTTGTAGGAAATATGCTAATTGTTTTCACAGTAGTAAGTGATTTATAAACAAAGTTTAATTGATCTATGCATAAAGTCTTAATCTGGAGTGACTTTGTATTTGTATTAACAAAAGGATAATCTTAGCATAATTAATCAGATGTGTTTTTAGTACCAACAGCTATTATGTTAAAATCATTCAGCTTCATTAAGAGTTTTTTCAAGGGCAATGCAAAAAATTAAGCCTAAAAATTCTGCTGTCATCGACTAGTTCCTGTAAAACATTACCCAAAATATTACACAACCTGGCCACTTTATGGTAAGTAACAGGAAGCCAATGATTTGGGTTATCAAAACAGTGTAGCACTGCTGAAGAAAACAGGGTCCTATTGATTAATATCATAGAAAAAAATACCTCAAATTGCTTAATTTAGCCCTTGAATGCTAAATACTTGCCTGAATCTCAAGGAAGATTCAAAAGCATCTTTCTGGATTCCTTTCTAAAAGTTTAAGATATTCAGCAGTATAAACACGGCAATTCATAACTAGGGTATAACACTAAAGGAATAACACAATTTTTCTGTCAAACCTTTCTACCACGAGGAGGGCTTGCATTTTATTGTGGGATGTAGCAAGAAGTTAGAAAGTTATTTTACCAAGAACTCCCTTGGTTGCTCCACACTGGGTATGGTGATAGCAAAAACATGGAAATTTCTACTGAGAGAGATGGCAGAGCCTGGGCCTCTACTTGCTTTGATTAAAATTTATCTATGAAAAGCCTGCCTCTTTTACAGCAGGAGTTACAATGATTGGTCCATCATCAATCTGTGTGCATGGTAACAGATGAAGGGAAATGCAAGGGCTTTGGGCATAACACAGGGTCTTGCTCAAATCACCCTGGGATCTTTATATTTCATCCCCTGGAATCCATGCTAAGGTAACTTATATGGAAGCGTTTGACAACATGCAACTTCTACCTTTGCATAAAACCCTAAAGGACAAATCCTTCAAAGAGAATCTTATCTTCAGACATTTTCGTTCCAGTTCTTGGTGATAAAAGGCTTTGTTTCAGCTTTGACGTTCCCTATATACGGATTATTTGACAGATGCCAAATGAAAATCCCTCCTTCCCCTCATCTTCTAAAAATATTGAGAACTAACACTTTGTTAAATGATCTGAAGATTCAAATTCACCTGCAAATAATACAAAGTCTTGGAAGTTTCTCTTTAATATACTGGCTAAAGAAAAATGTGACTGAGTTTCTGGCCAAAGAATTTGGCTCCAATTTAGTTGCTGTTTATGTGGTGCACCTCCACACTGCCACGGGCTGTGCATCCCCATGCTGTAGCTTTCCTGCCATGAACCACATGGACCTGAGCTGTTAATGCCACCTTCTCCCTTCAGAACTACCTGACTCCCTGAAAAGTTTTGCTCTCTTCCACTGGTTTGTAACCCCCGTGCTTGTCACATTCTATCTTTCACTCTTGTTCACCATCCCTCTACCTCCTTAAGTCAGCTCAGCACCCCCTGAGACAGGCACCTTACAACAGCAAGGCCTCCATACAATTTGAAGTCCTGCTTTTTCCCACACTGTCCTTTACCATGGCTCACCCATTTAAAACAAACCTCTGAGCAGTCTTAAAATTTGGCAGCAATGTATTTTTCCCTTCCCTTTTCTGGGGTTATACGTATGATGGCACCATGTATGACCAGTATCACGACTCCACAACGCAAACAGAGGTCAACTCATTAGCTACATTTCAGATTCCTTCCTTCCAAGGGTTTCATTTCTAACCCTGCTATAAACTTGAGGGGATGGGGAAGATGACTGTTTACTCAGCTTCTCCAGTTCACTCATGGTCATCTCTCTTTTCCCCTATTTTTTTTTGGAAGAGGCATCCCGGGGTGCTGGACTGTCAGCTCAGCAAATAATCACAGAACATCTTTGTGGGCTCGCTTCCCAGTTTCTTTTTGTTAGGCAAAACAGAGCGATTCAGACACATATGGCAGGACCACTACACAGAGATGGCCATGCCTGGGTTTCAGCTCCACTTCTGATTTATGTTGACTCTTTGCAGTCAAAAAACCCATGGCAGTCCTTATGTGGACAGACAAGTTTCAGGAAATTTCTTTGTTTTGAGAAATTAACCTGTGTCCCAACATGAAAGACAAGTTAGAGTAGTGCATCTCTAATTTAGAGGTCCACCAAATGAGGGTGCAAATCCATAGAACTAACAGCAAAATGGGGATATGCAAACAGAATTTGCTCTACAAGTCTGTATATAAACCCAGAAAAACTAAAACTAAAGCAAGTAAGTGTAAAATGCTAAAATACATCCCCAGATATATGCTCCTAGGCCAAATGTCACTATTTTACCTGTAGGACACTTCAACTGCTGCAAGTAATACAGGAGTGTAGCATAAATTAGAAAGAAGGAATCACCCATTATAGTATATCTAATTCAGTTCTGTTTAAAAGAAACAAACACACCTGTGCTCTGTTGTGCTGTTATTTGGTGCTTTAGTATCTTTATTATGAAAGTAACATAAGAGAAGTTTCAGTCTATTTTTGCTTTCTGAGGTGGCTTGTAGCTGTTGCACAGATGGGTAAGATGAACTGCTCTCCATACTCAAGGGTGTGATTGATGCTTCAGGATAGCCACCTTGAGGGCTGCCAAGGGCATTCATCAGGGCACAGGGTATGTATGCTTTTTGTCTTGGAGACTGGACCCTTCTCTATCTGTGCTGCCATCCTACTCACTTGGAAAAAACAGTTGTTAATTTAAAAGACAGAGATATTTAAATGGATTTCATATCGCTTAGAAATTAATTAACAAAACTATTTTACCAAGACAAAATCAATAGAATTTTGCATTTGTATATATTTTCTGATGCACCAACAATCAAATCAACCATGTAAAAGCCTTAACTCAGCACATACTTTGAAATGTGGATAAATTTCATCACAGAGCAGTTTCACTGAAGTTAAGATGCAAACATTAAAAAACTTTGTTGATCTAATGAAATTGTAAAATCTAGTATATAAAAACGAAAATTCTAAAAAGGAAACTAACAGCTTTAGGTTTTCCAGGTGTTCCTAGGCTTGTATAATTAAAAAAATGCAACCGAGCTGCTTAATGAGTAAGACAGTGTTCCAGAGAAGATAAAGAAAACTGAACATACACCATCACATTCATTTTGCTTTGTTTCACCCAGTAAATAAAAAAATGCATTGTTGTTTTCACCTTCGAGTCTAAATGCTAACAGCATTTGTGTAAAATAAAAAGAATCAAAGATAGCTGCAGGTAACCAATCTCTTCAATTTTACATGTTCCAGACAACCTTTTATTGTGTTTTAATACGAGAATATTTTACTTATTGCAAAGTATCCTGCATAACACAGGTGCTCCGCTATAAAATCTTCTCTCTTACTTGTAATTCAGTCATTCTAAATTTAAAATACCAGTATACAGTACTAAAACTTCCAATTGAAGTTTAGTATAAAAATATCAGCACAAAAGTCCTTTTTAATGTCTGTTTATTTTGAGCAACTCAAATGCCTGTTTAATTATTAATTGTTTTACTATAATAATAGACTTTGCACCCCTACAGTTGCTAATTGATACCATCTCAGGTATTTTGATGAGATACGAAATACTAAGTAAGAAAACAGTAAGTATTCAAATGGTTAATTTGCTTAGTGTAGTAATAATAAATTAGTTTTTTGCATCTTCTTCAGTTCAAAATCCAGCTTTGAGACTGAGGAAGGCTTCACATCAATTAAATAAGAGTGGTCCTTTTAACCAGTAGCAGTTTGATTGCCAATGACTCGAAGAATCTCTTTATGAATGTTTGGTTCCTGTGTATTTATACTTGTATCACCCACTTGACCATCTTCATAACTAAAAAAAAAAAAAAAGTACAGTAAACAATAACATATTAATGTTTTATTAATCTATAAAAACATATATTAATCTGTAAAAACATAAAAAACTCTCGCCCTCTAAGTGCTTATTCTAAATAATTCTAAAAGTTAACATGTTTCTAATGAAGTGCTCTGCTGTGCTTCCTCTCTTTACAGGCAGATCCTGAACTCTTGAGTGGGAGGTGGTAAGGTTGCCATCCTCACTGAAACCCTGAGGCTGAATAAGGCACTAGGACCCAAAGGGGACAAGTACTAGGTGGAAGGGGGAAATGCTCACAGCACAGACAGGAAGCCTTTAAGGAATTCCTCAGCTTAAATACACACAGCCAAACAGATACTATGTTTCACAATACCTGGGCAGACTTTCTATAACATGAAATAATGCCATTGAATAGGAAAAATTATGAACTCTCTGTTCGTTTGTACTAAAACAAGACATCTACTAAACCACTGACACTAGCTTATCCATAGATTTCTAGCACAGTCAAGTACAGTGAAAGATAAAAAATTAAGGAATTTTTTCCTTAATTTTAATAATAAATAAGGTAGGAATTCCTAACAGAATTAGGAAGAAATGTCTTTTCTCTACTTAATTACAACCATGGGTCTTTTCTCTACTTAATTACAACTATGGGAGGGAACATAAGAAAAAGGTCTAGTATAAAGTTGAATGTTAAGAGAAGCTTTGTACTCACACAAAGAAAAATCTTGTACACACGTGATCCGTGTTGGGAACTACCCATATCTCCCCATGTTTGTGCAGATCAGGTGAGGTTATCACTGCCAGAGAAAAAATAAATTTCAGAGTGATGAAAAAATGCCTGGAAAACACTGCTCTAAAAGATTTTGAGTTTTACACATTTTAAATAGTCTTTTGGGAATGTGCAGGTTTTGTCTACATGTCTGAGCTGCAGTGCAGATTTTGAGTTGGCTGCTAGTACAAAAAGGGAGGTGAACTTGATTCTTGTTTCCAAAATACACTTTTCTCAAAACACACATGCTTGCTGTATAGAAGCAAGTTCTTAAATGGAATGCAAGCCTTAAAAATGCACTTATTAAAAACTGAATTTAAAAAGCCATAGAGCTGTTAAGGAGAGTCTGAGACATCTAATCAGCATTTGGAACAGATATTTGTGTTTGGTGATGGCTGATCCAAAACCAAGATGCTTAAGACAAAGCCTGAAACTGCTATATGGTGAATTTGGGATGTGCAATACTACCAAACATTTAAAACAAGTAGCAATTATGACTCAATATGCTCAAAAAGCTTGCCAATACTTGCTCTATGTATTTTTCTAAAATTAATAAAATAATTTATTAATTAGGAATTGGCTCAGTATTCATTACATTGATGATAGGTTGTTTACCAGCAGAATGAGAATACAGGAAAGAAAGCTTTTTATTGCTAACTGGAAGCTCTATCATCAATCTGCATTTGAAGATATCTAAAAGCATTTGAAGAGCATCCTTCTGTACAGGCTGTGGAGCTCTGGGATGAGCAGGGTCACGGTGCTGGGTGAAGCACGGGCTGAGGCACTGAACCCGGAGGGTTGTAGTGAATGGGGCCACATCTGGCTGGGCAGTGGCCACACCAGTGGTGTTGTCAGGCTCCTGTCCAGGGCCAGTTCTTTCTGTGGATAAATATCCACCATCTGGATGCTGCAGGGGAATGCACCAGCAGCAATTTGCTGATGATCCAGAATCAGAGGTGCTGTGGATCCTTTAGAGGGACAAGAGGCAGAGGGATCTAGACAGATACCAGCACCGAGCAGTCTTAAATGGGGTGAAATTTGACAAGACAAACGCTGAGTTCTGCACGTGGGATGGAGTAAGGCCGGGCACAGGGCTGAAGTGGCTGAAGCGGGCGAGCAGTGGCCGGGCAGGGCACAGGGAGGTGGCGCTGCCGGGCCGGGCCCAGCGCGGGCCCGCAGTGCCCGGGCAGCCCCAGCACAAAGCCCAGCCCAGCCCCGAGCGCGGCTCCGCGGCACAGACAGGGAACGGCCCCGGGGCTGGGCTGGGGCCTGCGGGGCGGGAAGGGCCTTCGGGGCATCCTGAGCAGGGACACACAGCTGGAACTCCTGTGAGGAGCACCTGAATTCTTTGGAGAAGACTCCGCAGAAAGTCCTTTGGAGAAGAGGAGGCTGAGGGGTGACCTCACTGCTCTNAGCTGCCTGCCCACTGGAAGCAGGGAATTAATTTCTGGGTTTGCTCTGCTTGCACGCGGGGCTCTTGCTTTCGGTATTAAGCTGTCTTTATCTCAACCCATGAACTTTCTGTCTTCTGCCTTTTGGACTCTCTTCCCAGCCCTGCTGGGGGAATGTGAGTGAGTGGCTGTGGGGCTTGGCTGCTGGCTGGGGTTGCACCGTAACAGCTGGTCAAACCCTGAGACAGGCTTCCTACAGAGGGATTGCTGTGCCCAACCTGTCAGTGTTTAAGAGACATTTAAACAATTCTCTTAATGGCATGCCTTAATCTTTGGGCAGCTCTGAATTGGTCAGGATTGGACTTGGGTGACAGTTGTAGGTCCCTTACAACTGAAATAGCCTGGTTTATTTTATTCAAACACTAACTGCATGCATATTCAATTTTGATACTATTTCCTTCATGAATTGCAATTTTTAACATGTTTCTTGTAAATAATTTTACATAAAATATTTATTAATCATCTCCCCTAAGCCATTTTCTCTACACAGAGAAATGAAGTGAATATAAAAGCTGCAAAATGTATTTTACCAAATATTTAAAATTCACTCTTGCAAAATTGGTAACCCATTAATAAGTGCAAGGAAAGGACAATGGATGAAAAAGTCCTTGTGAAAGTTGTAATTTATATTTAAAGATTCAGGCAATACAGGCTAAGTAATTAATTTTGTTCCTTATGGAAGTTTTGGAACTAAATTCCTGTATTTTTCTGTACAGTTCAAATTGCATTTTTCACTTTGACTGACAGATCCTTACAGTGGAAAGCTTCTATTTTGAAATAACACATTTTCCACATTCTGTCTTAATTTTCACTTTTTGAAACAAAGAAATGCTCCAAATGATGGGCAAATTGGGTTAATGTAAGTTCTACAACTAGTGCCTAACTACAAGTGCACTTGTTATTCAAATGTCACAATTTGTTCCCAAAACCTGCTGAGGTTTCACTAGTTGTTAAAGGAATAGCCAAATCTTTCAAGAATGACTGTATTCAAGCATTAGATTCTAACTTCCCAAAATTTCTGAAGCACACAAAGAGAACATACTAGGTGCCAGATGACCGGTATGCTTGTTTGAACAGTGAAAAATTATTTGGAAATTCTATATGAAAGGTGTTTCTTCCTGACCTTTGGGCATTTAAAGCATTTGTCAAGAGCTTGCAAGAAGTGTGTGCTTCAAATAAAGAACGTGACTTTGGTTTTTTTGATGGCTTTGGAAGAGTACCACATTTGAAACACAGACCATATCATCAGTCACTATATGTATATGATATTCCGTGACAATTCAGGATTTGCTACAGGTCCTATTCAGAGAGGGGAGATGTTCTTACAACCAGGGTCAGCTGTTGAGCAGGTACTCCTGCAGCTACCAGTAGTTTCTTACCTAAGCAACCAACTAAAGCTCCACTGAATTGCACCCTGTAACCCGTGCACCTCGTGGCCACAACTAGAACAGCTTCACAAGGGCTTTCATCTTACCTTCACATAAGGCTATGCATTTTAAGTTACGGCTTTGCAAAAATTGTGACTGCTGTCCTTTCTTCTGTGACTGAGACGTAAAAGAGTGAGAAAACAGAATTAGTGCTGTAAAACAGAGTCAAAAAACAACAAAGGAGACAGCTGCTATTTTCTGTGGTTCATTAATGAACAAAGGTAGAGACAATCTTTCTATAATGTCTCTATTTTATTTCTAAATGTAGTAAAATTATTAAAAAAAACCCTTCACTTATTTGCATTATTGTAGGAGAGATCTGAACTTCTTTCTCTAGAAAAATAATATCCAAAAGTCCCATTTTTACCATAAAATTAAAAATATTATCAGAAATATCAGTGTTACTCATAAACAAATTGATATCATGGAAAAGAAAGATTAATTTCATCACTAATTCTTTGGTCACTACCCTGATATTTTATTTGCCTTCCTACTTCTGAGAGCTTCTACTGGGACATGCCAAACTATCTTCAAAGCCAGATTATTCTGTAAATTCTATGTGCAAATTATGGAGACAGATATAAGATTTCTTTCTTGAAATTTAGCCCTATGCTCAGATGCTGTGAGTTTGCTTTAGAAACAGCAGAATTGTAATGGTTCAACATGTAAAATTTGTGAAAAGGAAAAAATTACTTGCTATAAATTAAATGCTGCTCTTTTCCCACCAGTAATCATTCTCAGTTTCTTTTACATCATAGTTCTGGAAGTCTTAAACTCAAAAGGCAAAGGGTTGCCAGGGGTCATAATGCAACCTGTATTTCATCTTCATTGTCTTCCTCAATTCTTTTGCTTGGAAAAGAATGACACAAGATCTGCAATATGCTCTGTAAATTTTTACTATAGCAGTTGGGCTGTGTTTGATATTTGCAGTCTCTAAAGTTGTTGATTTCATTCAATGCAATAACACTGGTAACTTGCATAAAGGAAATATCACCTCTCTTTCAGCTACTGAGCTTCCAATAATAAATCCCACAAATCTTCCAGAAACTGTTGATTTACCATACCTGTGAAGTATTACTGCCCTTACTGCCTGAAGCTGGTTCATCTTTAGCTGACACCTTCTGCTGCTTCTTGTTCATCCCTAGGAATATTAAAATCATGTAAGACACCCTGGCCTATAAATACCATAAAAAGCAGAGTTAAGTATGAGAATGGAAGACGTAGCACAGTGGGAATCACAGTCTTTTGCCTGGCACCCAAAAAGCTAGTTAACTCTGTTACAGAATATCACAATATAAATCCTGTAAACTACAGGTACCTCTGCATGTATTGCAGACTTTAGCAAAGTCAAGTTAGCTTTAAATAGGTGCAAAAGCAGATAAACCTGAGCTTAAATAACCCTGAATTTAGATCAGGAATATTCTGATGTGGCAGCTTAGGGGGTTATAAGTCAGCATGTCCTCAGTCTACTTGACCCTATTCAGGTTGAAATAAAAGTCTGATTTACTGTGGATGGGAAGGCAAAAATCATGAGAGAGAGAACTTTAGCTATTCATCTTTAGCACTTCTAATGAATTTTATTAAAATTTTGATTAATTTGTATGAGTTGGCAATTTAAGTTTTGAAATCTATCTTGGTTTGATCCTTTATCTACACATAAAATATTAAATTATTTGTCAGTCACATTTGATTCAATTCCATCTCAGAAACTGAAACACTTATGCCTTAGATCTCATTCATATCCCTCATTTTTGTTTATGTAAATCCTGTTTTACATGATACTATGGGCTTCCTTGAGTTTCCAGCATCCTGTATTTCACAGAATCATGGCATGGTTTGGGTTGGAAGGAACCTTAAAGATCATATTGTTCCATCCCTATTTCCCAGCCATGGGTAATGACACGACACCTTCCACTAGACCTGGCTGCTCTGAGCCCCATCCAACCTGACCTTGAACACTTCCATTATTTGCACTTTGCAAATATGACTAAATTATGGGGAAGCCTAACTCCTTGAAGGAATAGAATGTGTAAGACTCCTTCATGGTTTTTATCAGCATCAAGGATTACAAATTTCAGTGGAACAGAAGTCTCCTTTCTGGAGGAGACAGGATGGAATGGGCCAGGACAGAGAGAGAAGCAGTAACACATTGAAGTTGACAAAGCACTATTGTCCAAAAAGAAGGACATTTTCTTAGGTAATGATACTTCAACCAGCACATTTAGTGAGACCTAAGAGGCCTCCATACTCATATAATCTCTGAAAATCTAAAAGCGCGTCTTCAACTGATGAAGTTCCTCAAATACTAGCTCAGAAAGTTAAAATCCTAAAACATGACCTTGAAACACTGAGTATCAGAAAGTGTAACTAAAACTCTCAGAATCATCTATATGCACACAAACACACATTAAACTATACACCTGCACTTTCATACGTGAGCAAATGATAAATATCACACACTTAAAGAAGAAAGTCACCATACCTTAAAATCCCTTTGATTTCTCAATGTACACATCTGTGTATCTTGTTTTGAACATGCTTTTGTTTGTTATTTAATTCTTACATGGAAAACTCTGCACAACTCATTTTAGGGCTTCACTAGTGGACAAATTACATTTCTTCTCCTCAGGCTAAAATAAACACGCTGAACGATACTTTCTATCTAATCCTGATGGTGATCCTTGGGAATACTCTTAAATATACAGGGTTGAACATGTCTATTGATCAATACTTGTTCTGTCAGATGAACTCATAAAAGACCACGAATGCATAGGTGAAGTTAGATGGACTTAGGCAGGTATTGACAAAAATCACAAAGTTGGATTTCAGCTGAATCATCAAGACCTGCTCTATTACATATAGCATTCAGTATTAGCTAATATTTACTTCAAGCACAGTTTAAGAGTTCTAAGCACCTTGACAATAAGGACAGTATTTAACAAGAGAATTTTCTAATTTCTTATTATTTATATATTAAAAAAAATTTTTTCCTTTTTGAATAAATTAAATCACAGTCAAAAAGATTAAACTGAATACAATTTTTTAAACTGCGAAGCCATAAGAAAAGCAGTAGAATAAGATACACCCTTATATTTCTCCAGCTTTAGAGTGATTTATAAATATCACCTGAGTAACCAAATGATATGCTTGACAATGGACTAAGGTAGATTCCACTTCCAAACATTGCACCATGGAGCTGAAAAAGAGTAGAGTGATTACTTAGCTTTAATTTGGTTACCTGGACAAAATAATTACAGGAACAAGTCATAACAGATTTGTCCACCCAGCTAATTTATTGCCAGGTAATTAACAATGTTCAAAGAAGCCTTTTAAAAAATCATGCCCTGAGTATAAATCTAATGTCTGTATCTGTATCTATCTACATATATATATATAGATACATTATATATATATATCCTGGAAACCATGTCCAAACAAAATTTTACGTTAAATTTATGTATAAAACTGTGGTTTCTGTTTTTAAATCTAATATTACTGGAGTATGCCTACAAAGAGTGTTTCTGTACATGACCAAATACGACCTGGGATCCTCTTCCAAGGTACATGGGCACAGCTCTGGGGAGAGCTACCAAAACCACAATGCTAAAATTCTCTGCCTTAGAGCTCCCCAGTGCCTGCTTTGCTCTGCAATAGGGGTGTCCTGATGATTCAGTCTGAGAAGCTTGCACTATATCCCTTTTGGCCAGCACACCTCATGCTTCCATTCCCAAAGAAATCAGAGGGGCAGAGAAAGTGCTGCAAGCCCAGTTCCCGTAACTCTGGCATGTTCCTGGATCCTATGACACGGAGACAGCTTAGGCAGCTCTTTCACTTCGACTGCTTTTAAGCAGTACCGAGCGAAGCCTCATGGAGGTGCTGCTCTGCAATGTAAAACTGAAACACTGATTCCCACAAAGGGATTTTCTAGACGTTTTAGCACACATTAATTCATCTTAATTGCATCAGAAAAGTACTTTTTTCCAGGAAACAAGACGGTATTTGATATCATCCCTTTTTCCAGCTATAGGGCTACCAGAATGAAACCCCCCTGAAAACTTACCAAAGCTATTATGTAACCAAGCATGCACATAGCTAAAATCTATTTTGTCTATTTACCTGCAGCCTCGTATTGGAAGCAACAACTAAGCCGTTCCTCAGGATGGAATGCCAATTTTCAATGTGTGAACCACTGAATAAAATGATAAAGAAAGCAATAAAATTCACAGTATAAAATGCAAAATGACATCAGAAATCCTTTAAAACAGTAGATTCACAGCTGCAAACCTCAAATGCCAGAAACAAAAAACAGCATGGCATTTCAATAATTTGGTTATTATGAATATATGTACTCACTGAAATGCAAAGGTACTTCCGTAGAGATTTTTAGCAGCTCGGAAATTGGATTCTTTGGCTGGTGGACTGCTGAGAAGAAGGAACTGGTGGGGAGTGTGCATAAACTTTAGTTGCTGTAAAATATGAATGCACATATGAAGAGAAGTTTATTAATATGAAAGTACTGTAATTATCTGATGGCAATCCTTAAAATACCATGCTTTTCCATACAATACATGACTGCATCTAAACAACTACATGAACTAAGTTGAAAGTGGTCTTACTTGGACAGTTTCAAGCTGAAAGCAAAAATGACTTTCAGTTTATGAAACATATGGAAACTTTTGAAACTAGATATAAACTTAAAATAGCTCTAATAATTAAACTCAACAATCTCATCATAGTATCCTGATCAGAGCTGAGTTTGAATTAAGGTTATTTGGAAGGCTGCATATTATTACACCCTTAATCAGAGGTTACTTATATGTGGATCTCCTGGTACATCATGTTTGTGTGCACTGCTTTGTGCACAATTCTGCATCTAATATTCAATATGGTAACAAAACAAAACCTGATATTTTTCTTACCTTATCTCAGATGGTTACAAGGTAGACACCTGAATTTGGGCTACTGACCTCAAATAGGTTTTTTATGAGCATTATTCCCTTGACCTATTTCAGATATTCACATGTTTCTAAAAATCATGACCTGAAACTGCCTTGTCTATTAAAGGAGTCTATGCAATCAGTTTGAATGCAGACACCCACGTTTTGCTAGTAAACTCCCACCTAAAATGCTAATACAAGCCATAAAAAATCAGAAAATAGTAAGAAAACCCACAGACACTTACCCTATTCACTGGTAGCTTCACAATATGTGATCTATTACTAGAAATAACCCTAAAATAAGAAACAGATGTATTAGATGTGGTAACCAAACCTAACTTCTTAAAAATGTATTATGAATGGCCATCACAAAGCACCCAGCTGCAGGCCTCTGAACCTATCAGATGGAAGTAGGCCAAACCTTAGCTAGAAAATGAGATTAGAGGACCTAGATGAGGTCCAGAAACAGTCCATAATAGCTGCAGTTGAAAATATCAATGTTAATTATTAGGCTGACCTTATACCCCATTACACTGGTCAAGTGATTATTCATTACAAATGATACTTTAATAATTATTATCTCATGTGAATCAACTTTATACCATTGTAGAAGAGGATGTGCAAGCGGGTCTTGTTTATCCATCTGCTTCTTTATTTCCAGGTAAGGTGCCTAGAAAAGAGTAATTATGTTATTTCTAGGTTGAATTTTGTATGTTACATTGCCCATTATTTCATCTACTGAAATGAATACATGGGACTCATTATTGGGTATAAATCACAGCTTTACTGACATACAGCATAGTAGAGCTTTAAATATGTTTTGACAACAAGAATTAATATAGCAATTATTTTCCCTGGAGTAAGATAGTAAGTATATAATTAGCATCAAAATGACTATATTATAGCAAACATTGGTGATCTCAGGGAGAACAGCAGAAGACATCTATTTTTGTGTGGCTCTTGATTAAGAAATTGGACTGGAACTTCACAAAATTAGGTCTCTCAAAGAAATCCAAATAATCAGCTTTGGTATTTTTAACTGTTTCAAGGTATAAATACCATATCATATTAGAATTTCTTTGAAAACCATTCTTGATTTCAATCACAATGCAAAACATCCCTTTAAAATTCATTAGTCCAGAGTTGTTTTAACATTAAAAAACCCAGAATGGTAATTATTTTTTATTTTTAAAAGACATTATAAGAAATCACAGAAACACTTGATTTTTAAAATTTTTACAAGATGTTAACATAAATGACCAAATTTCAATTTCAATTCAATGTGAATTTCAATTTTCAATTTATTTTATTCCTCTCTATACATACTTCACTCAAGAATCTCAAAGTATTTTGTGAATGAATACACAGAGCAAGATTGAAAACCATTGTGAGGATACATTTATATAGCAGTTGGAAGAGACTTAACAAATTATAATCAGCTGAGTTGTTTAGGAAAGGAGCTTAAAAATAAACAGAAATATGATCATCATAGATGAGAAATAATATGAAAGTAAACCAAAGAGACCCAGCCTTCCAAGTCCTCAGCTATACTTAGTTGATTGAGAATTTTGCTATAATAGAAATAAGTAACATGTAATTCGGAATACCATTCAGAACATTAACACAAGATCAAGTTCTTGTGCTTTGGAAGTAAAGGTTTCTGGCTTTGATATTTCCTGAAATGCAACAGTTGGTGATTACCTCATTCCAGTGTCTGATTCTGCTGTTACTATCTTATTTAAACTTCAAAAAATCTGAGTTCTACTTCACTACTTTTATTTAATTGGCATTAGGGATAGGTTTGTTATTTTGAATAAACACTTCAATATTATTACAGTTATATAGGAGAGAGTCGACACTATGGATTTCCCAATCCATCACAGGCAGGCAATACAAACCTCTTTCAAGATCTAGAAACAGTAATTAATTTAAGTATTTTTAAATTTACCTGTGTCATCTCTCTGATGGAAGTGATACTGTCCAATGCTTTCATGACTCGGTCATAGTTCTTTTTCTGACACGGCATAAAATACACAAATAAGTTCAAAGAGTATTAGTCTTTAGCTCTAAAAAAACTTGAACTCTTTGAGTGTGTATAAAACCAAATCTAGGAGACATGTTGGGCAAATCAATTCTTTCAAACATTTCTAACCATTAGCTTTCTTCCAGCTTGTACACAGACTCTCATTCATCATCCACAAAAATTCCTTGAAAAAATATTATGATATTTCTTCTTTAAATTTCACTGGGATCTCCAAAACACTCCAAAAATCAGCACATTTTAAAACAAATATTTGTAACTAAACACAGTTATTTGGACAACATGATCTTGAAGTAAATAATGCAGTGATTCATATAGATTTTAAATAGAATGTGTATAAACAGATATGTTTCCTTTGCTAGCAAGTCTATAAAACTTCACAGATTCTTCAGTGGTCTCTCTGCCTCACCCTTGTCTTTGCTGACCTAATGCTTGGGAGCCACCAGCTCAGCTCCACCTGTACTGAGTGAACCAGCTTAACAGTCCATGCTTCACCTCTCCACGTGACATGTCACCCTCAGCAGCTCCAGTGCACCCCACCTTTGGGTCTTGCCAACACACTTCAGAACAGCTCAGCTCCTCCTGAGAAAGAACTCCTACTAGGTGGCCTTTGTTCAGAAAGAATAAAATGCATCCCAGTGCAGGATATGCCAAGTTCTCCACTATGCCTTTGGGGAGATGGAATATTCACAGCTTAAGGGCTTTCCTGAAAGGCAGCATTTGGAGCCCAAGGAGCACAGTTCTTTACTTCAAAATTGATGCTTGTGCAAAACTCAACTATCAACATCTGATAAAATTACATACAAGGAAATAACTACTTGCAGTGGGAAAATGAAATGACAGCAATGATGCTTCTAAGAATGAAAAGATGGACTGGAAATCCCCTGGCTTACATGACCTGTATCTCTCAAAGACTATCCTTCCTTTTGTGTCCAATGCGCCCACTAAGACACTTAGAATATAAAATTTTCCATCCAGGATTTGTCCCTTAGAAGGGTTTCCTGGCTTTAACATAACCTACAGTTTTGTCATGGTTTAGGTATGGTATTCTCCAATTTAGTGTTCCTACTGAAACCAAGCCCTGCTCACTGTTTCCTTGACCCTCCTCCTTCCACCCTCCCCCTGCTGTGGGACAGAGAAGAGAATTGGGAGGCACAAAGGTAAAAATCACGGGGCAAGGTAAGAACAATCAGCTGGAAACAGAAATGAGATAAGAAAACCAGCAACAAACAATAGCCAACTGCTCCTTCTGCCAAGTAAAATGGAAACTCTTTTCCCTCTTTTCCCTGGAAAAGATTCCCTTCCCCCTGCTCCCAGCAATAATGTGAGGTGGTATAGAATAGTCTCTGGGTCTTAGCCATGCCCCATTCTGGCTACTGCAAAAATTAACCCTGTCCCGGCCAGAACCAGGACAAGTCTATATTCAAGTACCTTTTCAGAGACAATAAATAAAAGCTGCAAATTTTTGAAAACACATTTGAGCTATATTCTGGAGCTATATCATCTAATAAAGGGACTCCTCCATGAGGAATCTTTGCTTTGAAATCTCATGTGTGACTAAAACCAATTGGTGACATAATTAAAGGTAACTACTTACCCTGGGGTTGAAGGCCAGCATCTGAGGATCATTAGGATCAACTACAGAAGGATATGGCTCAAAAATGACAACTTTCCTAGGTGATTCTAATGCAGACCGACACATAGATACCAACAGATCAACCACCTGGGAATAAAGAAAGACATATTTATTCTATGTTTATTCAAAATATGTACTTTTATATTGATTCTTAGCATCTTCCCTTTTTTACACATTACAGATATATTATATTTCATTGTTACTTATGTTGACCAAACTGTGTTATCCACAGATAGGAAATAGTGTAGGACTAAATTTTTTCCACTGACTTCAAAAGTTTGGGTTCAGCCATGTGCATACAAGTAGGACCACTATCTGGTCCTAAAAGTATTATAACATTAAATATATTACTTGAAGTATTGCTCTATCTTACACATACATGTAAATTCCTGTATCAAATCTATTCACTAAAGCAATTAAATTGTGCTTGATCTGTGTATCTCTGTATAGACATGCCAGTAAAAATGTTGTTCAAGAACAAGGAATAGTCGGTCAAATTTGTACCACTTTCCACTCTCTTCTGAAGACTGTAATCACAGCAACACTTGAAAACATTGCTTCTGCTAAAGCCAGAATACTGCAATGATTTAACAGTCATCTGCACAGCTCACACTGGGGCATGCTCCTCTTTCCATCCTGTTGTACAAAATTACAACACCTCTTTGATTATCTGTGATTTTCACCATTTCTCCACAGGATTGTGCATGTAATGTGCACATAGACATGTGTGCACGTAAGCACATACACCACAGACAAAGATTTCCAGGTAATTGTTTCAAAATGTGTAAATCAGAGGTTAAAAATAGAATACAGCAATAACAAACATGAGAACATGCAGCTTTCTGGCAGCTGTGAAATATAAATCCAGCTCACAATGAAATACAAAATTGCTACATTAAAAAGTAGCTGCAGATTTACTAATTTCCTTGTGTTTTTTCTGTGCCTTCTGAAAACATTCCTGTGTGAAAACAGACTCTTCAACAAAAGAAAGGAAAAGCTGAGACAAGCTGGAGTTAGTAGATATCCCTGGTTCCCCCCACAACTCCACACGGATCAGATCTCATCTCACAGCTCACACTCATCTAAAAGATTTTCTACATCTGTCATTGTGTCTGATCATTTGGATGGAAAAAAATTATGGTCCTTTAGAGAATCAGAATGAAAATAGGAATAATGATGAAAAGGAAAAAGAACTGTGCTGTGGTGAGTCATATAGCTGCCGTTCTCCTCCTCTGTTCCTTCAGCATGAATGGACAATTTTCTCCATCAGCTTTAATATATTCTGTTAGTTCCAGTTACTAAATATCTCACATATATTGAAAAATGAAATTACTTTAATAATGATCCCTTCCCCAATGGTTCTCTGATTATTTTCCAGTTTACACTATCTGTATGTGTGATGAATGTTTTGAAATATGGCATATGCAGTAGCATTTGCAAAGGAAATCAGCAACCAGATCAGGTAGCAGACCTGCCCCTGTGAAAATGTATTGCTGGGAAATTGAGCATGAGTTCACCCTGCTTCTGAGAAGCGATTCTTAGTCTGCTGTTACAAAACACTGCTAGGGAAGAGCTGTTTGAGTCCCCAGATCTTTCAAGGAAGACTCAACGTTGTCTTCCTTATCATTTGCATGATGGGATGCTGTCTTAAAACTGGCACAGTTCTACTCAGACACCATCCATAATCCCCTCTTTAAACAAACTGTTGACTCCTAGATTGTTTCCAACTCTGCATTTTTTTACACCTCAGTTGTTAAGGTTGAAGTTTTGAGCTGATGCAATACAAAACAACTTAAACTGGGAGGTAAATCAAATAGAAACCCTATAATACAGCCTTGCATATGCATTCCTTGGGAATAGGAAGTGCTGTGGATATAGCAGATGTCCTTAAATCTGGGCATGAACTCCTCCTCAATTGGAGGTGCTGAAGTAAGTAAGGTTAAAATAGTTGCATGAAGGACAAAACAGCACTTGCTGATGACAATCCCTCTGATGACATCAGTCCTTCTGACAGTGCCTCTCTCACTCTCAAGAGACTCTTTACAGGGAGTAGGAGCTATCAAGAAATCAGTCATCTGATTTTTAAGGATTTTGCCTACATGACTAATACAAGGCAACCTGAGTTCAGGCTGGAGAGTTTTAGAAAGTACAATCTCTTATTATTAAGGAGAAGCCATTGGATTATTTGGAGTGACAAAGTAGGGTTGTGTACCTTAGGAAACTAGCTAAAAGCACAAAAGACAAAAGAGGATATGATTCCTAATGATGGAACCTGTATTTAGGCTTCCTCACCAGACAAAATGATTTGGAGGAGGATTAATCAGAGAAAATGTGAACACCTACATTTTACTAGTCAGCCTAAGCTTACTAGGCTGTTGGAGAAATAACCACTGGCATGTGAGCCAGAAAAGGAAGGTCAAAGAAAGTGCACCTCTCTCTGAACATGACAGGCTAAAATGGTAATGGCAGACAATAAGAAGGCCTAGGAACTTGATAGATCTTTGCCTGTCTTCAGTGGCAGTCTCCCCTTCACACACCTCCAGAGTGGATGAAGCTAAAGACAGAAAAATAGGGAAGCAGAGTTCTTCCCACTCTCAGTGAAGATTAGATTTGAGAGCCCCTGAGGAATGTGAACATAGAGAGGTCTATGAGACCCAGTAAGATGCATCCCAGAATCCTGGGGGAACCGGCTGACAGAGTTTCCAAGCTACCTCTCCATGCTAACTCAAAAGGCACAGCAGTCAGGTGAAGTCAGGTATCTGGAAAAAGGGAAATACTGCACTTATTTTTAAGAAGATAGAAAGGAGGGTCCTGAAAACTACCAACCTGTCAGCTTCACCTCTGTGCCTGGGAAGATCATAGAACAGCTCCTCCAGGAAGGGACAAGGAGGACAGGGAGGAGATTCAGGACAGCCAACACAGCTTCACTGAGGGCAATCCAGAGGCCTTCTATAATGGAGAGACCACAGCAGTGGACAAGGGAAGGGCTACAGATGTCATTATTATTCTGTAAAGTCTTTAAAACAGTCTCCCCTAACATTCTTCCCTCTAAACTGGAGAGAGATCGATTAGATGGATGGACAGTTCTGTGGATAAGGAATTGGTTGGATGGCTGCATCCAGATGGTACAGGTCAATGTCTCAGTGTCCTGATGGCCACTGGTGACAAGTGGTGGCCCTCAGGGGTCAATATTGGCACCAGTGCTATTTAATGACATAGAGAGTTCCAGTGCTCTCTCAGCAAATTTGCACATTACACAGGNGATGTCATTATTATTCTGTAAAGTCTTTAAAACAGTCTCCCCTAACATTCTTCCCTCTAAACTGGAGAGAGATCGATTAGATGGATGGACAGTTCTGTGGATAAGGAATTGGTTGGATGGCTGCATCCAGATGGTACAGGTCAATGTCTCAGTGTCCTGATGGCCACTGGTGACAAGTGGTGGCCCTCAGGGGTCAATATTGGCACCAGTGCTATTTAATGACATAGAGAGTTCCAGTGCTCTCTCAGCAAATTTGCACATTACACAGGCTAAATGGTGCAGCTGAAGGATGGGAAACCATCCTGAGGGACTTGTACAAGCTGGAGAAGTGAGCCCATGGGAATCTCGTGAAGTTCAACAAAGCCAAGGGCAAGGTGCTTCACCTGGGTCATGGTAACCCCCGGTATCAGCACAGGCTGGGCATGAACAGACCCAGAGCAGCCCTGCCCACAAGGACTTGGGGGTGCTGCTGGGTGAGGGGCTGGACATGCCCCAGCCATGGCACTGCCAGCCCAGAGCGCCAAACGTGTCCTGGGCTGCATCCAGAGCCCTGTGGGCAGCAGGGGAGGGAGGGGATTCTGCCCCTCTGCCCTCATGAGAGTCCACCTGAGCACTGTGTCCAGCTCGGGGCTCCCCAGCATAAGACAGACCTATATCTGTTGAAGCATGTCCAGAGGAGGGCCACAAAAATGATCAGAAGGCTGGAATGCCCTCCTGATGAAGATAGGCTGAGACAGCTGGGTTGTTTAGCCTGTAGACAAGAAGGCTTTTGGGAGACATTATTGCAGCCTTTTTAGTACCTACGGATGTTAAGATGGAAAAAATCTTTTTAGCAGAACCTGCTGTGATATGACCAGGGGTAAAGGTTTTATACTTAAGGAGGGAGATACAGAGTAGATATAAAAAAGATTTTTACAGTGAGGGTGATGAATCACTGACACCTGGTGATGCCCCATCTTTGGAAACATTCAAGGTCAAGCTGGACAGGGCTTTGAGCAACCTGATCTAGTTGAAGTAGTCGTGGCTCATGGCAGGGCATAGGACTACATGACCTTCACAGATCCCTTCCAACTCCAACTATTCTATGATTCTATGATTCTATGATTCTAAATGTACATGTAATATAACATGTGCCTGAATTAAAAAAAAAAATCAACTTTGTTTCGACTGAGGAAGAGGTGGGGCTTCATTTGCACCTCCTTCCATTTCTTACAAACCTAAACTGTTATCCCAATATTTGGTATCCAGATGTTACAAATACAATGGTCTTTGGACATCAGATGAAGAGGTGCTGTTCTGATTCCACAGTCATATTCTCAAGAGAGAAAGCTGATCCACACTGTTGCAACTTTCTTCCTTTGGGGATATGCTCATGGTTGTATTCAGGCACCCACTTGAATAGTTTATTTCCACTACTTCATACTCACTAGTGATAGTTAAATAAACTGAAGGTTTGCTCTTCCAAAAAACTCATGTTGCTTACTATGTAGAAACACAGTAACCAGAAAATTGCACACAAGTGCACTTTTCCTTAAGATGTGCAAACTTTTACCGTAAGATCTTAAAGGGACCTTAAATATAAGATCTTTTAACTTTTGTTTTTAATGAAACATTAGTTAAGTGATTTGGAAGCATAATTTAAAATACTTTAAGAAAACAATGATAGGGTTGTAAGTACATCAATAACTGAATTTAAAGTCAGGAAGCAGGCTTATATTAAATTCATGATCCTTCAGGAAAAGAAAGAACCCTATGTAACAATATCAGTAATGACTTTCCCACTGCTGTGTAATGATCAAAACAACAGATGCTCAGTAGATCCCTGCATCCTAAGACCATGAACAGGAAGTAACTTATTAATTGCATGAGAGTAGTAATGGCTCATTAGGTGAAAATAAATGTGAATTATCTCCAAATTACAATGGCTGCCTTTATTAACAACCCAGGTGACCTAATTGAATACAACAGGGCATGAAAACACAGTTACTCTAATTACATGGAAGCAAAACAATGGAAACACCTCATTAGTACTGTTTGAATACACCATACATAAACCAGTGCATTTACAGCTATAACAGTGGACAAATAAATAATACTTACAAAACAGTACTCATATAGTGCATACAAGTCAAAAAACATACGGGAGGAGACTGAGAAAACTGAGTAAACTACAGAAAACATTAGATAATCCTACCTGTGCCCCAGTTGCAATTTCATCAGCAGCTTCGTTCATCACTCCTAATGTTTGGAAAGCAAATACACAGAGTTCTCGTTCACAAACAGTGGGCTACACAAAGAAAGAAAGTTAATTTTATTTTTGTTCTGATTTGAGTTCTTGCTTTTAGTATGTCATACCTAGAACAAAACCCAAACACAATTAATGCTAATTCTTCAAATTTTAACTGCAACATTAGTTTTAAATAATTAATACATATCAATTATTGAGGAAGATACATTAGAGAAACATTTTAATAATACAAAGAGCAAGAGTGAAGAACTTTAAAACTCATAAATACTCAGAGAGGCTAAATTTAAAAGAAATCCTAGCACAGTTACAAAACCAAAATTACAGGCATAGTACTCTGGTCTTAGGACTATCTATCTGAAAACTTCCTACATAATTAAACTCAATGGAGACTAAGTCCTGAAGCTAATGGACACAGGTTTACTCTTCATAGCTTCTTACACTGCTGTTCAGAACACACATAAAAAACTGGAAGACAAATGTCTTGAAGAGCCTATTTTTAATTTTTGGCAATTTAACAAATTATTGATAGAGTCTAAGAAAATCCACTACATTTTTACAGCATAAACACTGCATTTTGAAGCTTACTTATTTTAAGAAACAAAGATACTTCAAGTGTTATTTCAGATATTAAACAAAAAATAAAAACTCCTTGTTGTTGAACCAGCTTTTGCCTATTAAAAAAGAATTCATCATGTCATCATAAATAAAATGTCATCTAAACTGCATAATGAATGAGAACTGAATAATTTGCCTTCATAGTAATGCAGAAACAAAGAGGAACACAGCTTTAGGTAACGAAAATAGGCATATCTTCATGTGTTTCCTAACTGTTTACAAGCCTGTTGCTGTAGCAACTCCATCTTATTTGCTGAAAGATAATGAGCAGACCAACTTTTTAAAGGCTCAAGTAATATCACACAGTGAATTGTTACGAGTATTGACAATCAACAAATAGTTGAAGGAAATATGAAATAAAGCCTTCCTTCAAACTACCCAATAAACACAACCTTTTATGACAATGTTGAAAACAATCAAAAATACTTCCTGGATACTATTTATTTGAATGCATAGTATTAAATCCCAGCTCACTGAAACTTAAATTTATCTTTGTAACTGAGAATATTGAGTCTAGTGATCACAACTCTAGTGAGTACAAAAGCATTTGTAGTAGTATGCTTTGAAGTTCAAGCCACTGCCTCTATAAAGCATTTGCAGAAATGAAAAAATTAATTAAATACACAAAGAAATTCTTGAATTTATCCAAATTCTGTTTCAGGCAACAGCTTTGCTAGTAATAAGCATACTGCTGTACTTGCAGTTATTTGCTTTGCAGCACTTAAAGCATTCATTTGCTGGGTTTCAAAGATTCAAGACCTCAATAAACATCTGAAATCTTCTGGACTGGTACAGTCTCACTTCATTTGCTTTACAAGAGCTATCATCTTTCAAGTCTAATAGTGTTACCCATTTGATTTAGTTTATCTGTCATGTTACATTGCATTAGGCAGCAGATGAAGCCAAACACGATCAAATCCATTGTGCCATGGAAAGCTGCACAAGAGGTATCTATTATTGTCATTATTCTTGGGCTTTCAACATTTAAAAGATGGTTAAATCATTTGTTTAGTTGGGGTAACTATCATAATCAACAGTATACACAGACTTCCCTTATTTCAGAGCAAGGAATAACTCTGAAACAGCAGAGCAATCTAAGTTTGACCATGCTTGTCATGAAGAAAACTTATAAGAAAATACTTTTCTTTTTATATTCTGTTTGCAGTCCCAGCAACATAAATTATCCTGAGACTTAATGATGACAAAGGGAACACACAATTTGTAACCATTTCTCCTTTTTCTACCCCTCTGCTATGATTCCAGAAGTGTCTGAGCACCTGGAGAGGGAAATTAGAAAAACAGTCATTGCACTTATGCTGACTTTTGAAAGGTGTTTTGTTTGTTTGTTTGTTTGTTTCCTTTAGCTGGCACTAGAGAACTCTAGATATAAGAATGAGCAAGACAGCAGAATTTCAGCCCTGAAGTGGAACAAATAATTCTGCTAGGGTCTATACGATTCTTCTCATTTTGTGTATTTGATACACATTTGATTATTTTTGTCTACTACATATTTTGTCAATACAGTATGATGGGGAAAATAATCCCAGCCCTGAAGCTAAAGGGACATTTTAACAGTCTGTCTTCATGTATCTAGTCTGGATGCCTTTTAGCCCACACTACAGTCATCTTGAAAGTGCTTTTGAATTCTGTTCCTGGAATTTGTCTCAATTTAACAAAATAAAATGTTTTTAACTTAAATTTCCCACAGGTGTTAGCCATGTATCCCAAGAGATGGTATGGTCATTTCAGTGCCCTCTACTCCAGTCACTAGTTAACCTCAACCATTTGTATTGTTTAAATCCCTACAAAACGAAAATATTAGCTTGCAATTTGGAAGCAAATTTGAGGGGCTCTTGTTTGTCACACTCTGTGACTTACCTATTCAGTGTTACATTTCCTTACTTGTGTTTTTCCTGCAATTGTGCATGCTAAAACCAATGAAAACGTATGAAAACTAAGTTAATAAATCAATTCTAGAAGGCAGAGTTTAAAGAAAACCACAAGCTTTATGGGGAAACTGGGATTCAAGGCTGCTCCTACTCTGCTGCTAATGTTTTGTATATTGATAGTGTGCTTCCCTTTATGGTGTCCACTCTTCTCTTGTCGTAAGATGTGAGCCCTTGGGACAGGAACAGTATTGTTCTGATTTCAGATCATAAATATGAGAAAAGTCCCTAGCCACACTAAACAAACAAGAACACCACTGACACAGTTATAAAAGCTATGTTCTTCCAATGTCATCTTTGTCATCTCTTACTTTGGTTCATTTATATGTAATATTCATCAAGATAAACCTTCTAAGAATTTTTGTGTCTGTACATAAAATATAGACATGTTCTTAACTGATGTGGAACTCACAGCCACAAATGCACAGATTAATTGCCTTTTCTTGGATTACTATCTTCCATTATTTTCAAGGGGAAAATACATGACAAAATGGGAACTCGATGCTTAAACATTTATTTCTCAATATAAATTTCATCCTAGGTGCACACAGTTCCACAGATTACAGACACCTTGAGGGTATGAGCTGACTGGGTGGGGGACTTTGTTGCTCACTGCCTGAAGAAGGCAACCGTAATTCCTCTCAGCAACAGCAGCTACCAAGGTCTCACATAGACTTCATTTTTTTCTCTTGAAAATAGAAAATTAACATAAAGCTGTTGATCTTCACAGAACTATTAGCTAAGTGAAGATCATCAGTGCTGTAACATTATTAGGAGGATCATTATTCCAGTGGGGACAAAAACAGAAAAAAAAAAGACATGGGCAATTAACCTGAGACTGTAATCCTTGGAGGCAGAAGGCAATGACAGAACCTGAGAGCATCTCCTGAATGTTTGAAGTTTTCAGACTTTTCCTTTAGCCACCCCCATTCCTTGCATGATCAGTAGCTCCCACCCAACTGCTGCTGTGGTGAAAAAAGCACAGAGTTCCTGCGTGTTACAATGCAAATGTCATTTCTTTCCGCAGTGACTGAGACTGGCAGACACACAAACCACCTACGCACCATGACATATCCTGGTTCCCGGACTAATACACTACCTAAACTATTTTCTAGACATTCTTTCAATTTGAAGAACCCGAAACTTTCACAGTCTATACTGATCTAGCAACTTTCTAATGTGGGCTGCAGCTGGGCTCAGAGCATCATGTCAGGCTTTCCTGTATTCTGAGGGATATCACAGACACCAGTGAGGCTGTAACGTGACTGGCACACCTAAAAACCATTAATCTGACAGGACCTGCTTCAGGGAAGGCTCACAGCCTGGCATACAGCAAATGTAACAAATGGTAGGGTGAAACCCTTAGTGACCATCACACTATTCTTAATGAAAGCAAAAGACAAGGAAGCGAAACGGAACTTCAAGTCTCTGTTCTGTTTCCTACTTTCCACCATGCCAGCTTTTAGTTTTACTGTAAGGTCAACTTTCTGAATAGTCTCTCAATATTCATGTGTTACATGGAACATGCTGCTCAAAGAGATGGGAGATACCACAGTGGTGATCAGATATGACCTGAAGACAAATGAGAGTAGATTGTGCCTGAGTAAGAAATGTCACTTGTTCCATTTGACTTCATGTTCCTTATACAAATTTTACTTTCTGGGTTTTAGGGGATTTTTTTTTTTTTTTTGCATTTTACACACTTCTAAAATATTTTACTTCATAGATACAGAAAAAAATGGAGCAAACAAGCTTTATAGAATGCTAGATGGGCATGGTGCACTTGGTAATTTGTTGGCAACAGGAAAAACTATACTGCAGCCATTTTACTCTGTCAGTAAAATATAAATTATTTGATATCTATTCTTTTAAAAGATAGGTTGTAGCTGGAAAGACTTTTTTCATAAGAAGAGATAAAACCAACCTGTATTGTGGCGTAGGGATTAGAAAGACCACAGTGTTATTCCACAAAAATCTGGGAATTCCATAAACATCTTGGCTTAACTCCAGTCTGACTAGATATATCTAGACTTTTCTCCCCATTTAGATTTCTAGACATCTACACTTTTCTCCACAGTTCAGTGAAGTTCATTCTGTTCAGAAAATTTCCCAGGACTAAGCAGCACAATCACTGCTTCTGTGTGCTTCAGTGGTGTCTAAGACTCTTGTATTCAAAGCACAGAGAAATCCAAGACCTCTTTAAGTCTACCTCTAAGAACCTACTGAGGGCAAGATTTCACCCACAGTATATGAAACATAACCGAGAGCACTTTGGGATGAAAAACATTTTAGAAAATGTAAGCTTACTAATGCAAGAAGTGTACCAGAATTATTGTGCTTATTTTTACAGTTAAATAATAAAAACAGGTGTTTCAAATATTACTTTATGGTATTTTACTGTTCACATTTTACAGAAAAATATTAAACAGTGGAAATGTACGCACCAGAGTCCAGATTTCAAAGAAACTACCTGTAATATTTAATACTGTTGATTTTTTTTTTACTAATTCCTTCTTTGTTCTAAGGAGGTTTCAGTCTGGGGTTTCAACACAAGATGGCACTCTACAGAGACTTCTTTACTGAAAAAAAACCCTGATACACAGATGGTCTTTTAATTACCTTATTGAATATATTCTGAGATTATTTTGTCCCACATAATTTTCTCATAGATTTTTAAAACCCATTCAATCCTGCTGTTCTGTCAATGGCCTTAGTATCTGCAAATGAGGAATTTTGGAAGGCACAGAACAGCAAGACAGGCATCAGCTTTACAAATTACACTATGTAATAGCTGAATAAGATCAAAGAATTACAGCAAGACTGAGGGTGGCAGTGATCTCCACAGGTCATCTAGTCCAACATCCCTGCTCAAACACAGTCACCTGGAGCCAGCTGCCCTGAACAGACAGCTTTTGAATTTCTCCATGGATGTGAACTCCACAAACTCTCTGGGCAACTTATTCTCATGCTCAATCACCTTCAGAAAAGGTAAAAAGGTAAAAAGTGTTTCCTGCTGTTTCACTGAAGCCTCCTGTGTTTCAGGTTGTACCCTCTGCTTCTTGTCACTGAACACCACCATAAAGGGCCTGGCCCCATCCTTCTTGCACCCTCCCTCTAATCCTTATAGACACTGGCAACATCCCACCTGTGGGATCTCAGCCTTTCCTCCTGTGTGATGTGCTCTAGCCCCCTTAATGATTTTAGTCACCCTTCTCTGGACTTTCTCCATCCCCTTCTGCTGAGGAGCTCAGAAGGGCACAGTGGGGCCTCACCAGGGCTGGGTGAAGGGCAGGATCACCTCTCTCCACACACACAGACAATTCTACTGTTCAATGCAGCCCAGAATGCAGCAATGCATCTGTATAGCCAGGCCATTCTGATGCACCAGCCAAACTGTTAGTGAGTAATCTTATTTAACCACCTGCAGTTTTGTTATTAGAACCCTGAGGAATTTGTCAAGGTTACTGAGAAAAACAGGGCTAAAATAAGAAAAGAAGAGCCTGAGAAACTGACTACCAAGAATGCTAAACATAGATAAAGGAGACACAACGTGATGATAGCCCCTGTCCAATTAGATGTCCTGAAGGATGCGTGCCTGCCTCGTGGACAGGCGAGCCAGCAAATGAGATGATGCATGAAAACGTGGACAGTAGTGTTAGAATCTACAACTGGAGTTTAATGTAGACAATAAATGGGCTTCTGCTCAATCATGCTGATTGGTCATACAGTTGCCCATTTCCCCCTACACCAGAAAACCATTAGCCTTCCATACAAGTGCACATTGCACTCGTGTCCAGGCTGGAGTCCTCGTCTGCCCAAGCCAAGGCCCTTTCTGGCTGGGTGCCCCCAGCACCCACTGGTGCCTGGGTTTGTTCCTCCCCAGCTGCAGGACTTTGCACTTCTCCTTTCTGGAGTGCATGACACTCCTGGCAGCCCACTGCTCCAGCCTGTCCAGGTCCCTCTGAAGGGTGCCCATCCCTCCGGCGTATCGCACACTTCTCCCATTTTTTCATCATCTGCAAATTCTCTGAGGATACACTCTGCACCATCATCTAGGTGATTAATGCAGGTACCAAACAGGACTGGACCCACTACTGACACTGTGAGCTGCTGGCCTCCAAGCAGGTTTACCCAACTGAACATCACACTCCAGGACCAGACACCCAGCCAGTTTTCACCTCCCCATCTCCTCCACAGCCCACGCACCAACAGCTTGTCTAAACAGATCTTAGGGCAGATGCTGTCAAAAACCTTACTCAGGTCCAGCCAGACAACATCCACTGCTCTCCCCTCATCTACCAGACCAGTCACTTCCTCAAAGAAGTTTAATCAAGTCAGTCAAGTGTGAATTTCCACTGCTGAAACCAGGCTGACTCCTCATGACGATTTTCTTGTCCCTAATGTGCCTGGAGATAGTTTTGAGGCTTGGCTGCTTCATCACCTTCCTACAGGACAAGGTGAGGGTGACCAGGATGGAGTTTTTTGGATCCTCTCCTTCCTGCCCTTCTTTAAGAGAGGACTGACATTTTCTTTACTCCAGTCTACTCTGGTCTTCTGTATTTCAGGGAATTTTGGAGCTCAAAAGAAAACCAGTTAGTCTCAAAGATATTCACTTTGCTCTGTAAAGAAATTTCTAAGAGAAATTCATCTTCAGAAAGCCAATAAAGCAGCCCTTTTATTTATCCTCAATAAAGTACCAAGAAGGCCTAAAACACCCAAAGATTTCAATGTACAGTGGGATCCCTGAACCAGCAGGGAGCATTTGCATGATTAGATAATTATTGAGGGCTGTGGAGCAAGACAGATGTCCACTGTAAAATCGTCAAGTCAAAATCAGGCAATCGTGTCATTCAGCTGTTCTGCAATAGAATTTTCCATACAGTCATACGTCTGCCATGTGGATTTAGTGCCCAAATAAAGCAATACAAAATGAGACATCTTGTTGCCATTAAGTGGTTGTTATCTTATGGGAAAAAAAAGATGACAGATTTTTTTAAAAGTAACTGGAATTGAAATAGATATTAAAGCCAGACTACTCCCCCAGAAAAAAATTATTTAGGAAAATGAAACACAATACTGAGAAGACAGCTTGCTGAGAGAGATTGATTTAAAGATACTTTGTAACTAAGATAAAATGATAGCCTGCAGGAAAAAAAAAGCTTTCCGCTCAGAATTAGATGGTTGCTTCAGCTGTTGTGAGGATAAGACGACTGAATTTTGCAGGTCAGTAATAACCAGCATGAAAAACTATGTACAGCTTTGGGGTTTGTAAGTAGATATAGCACTTTACAGTATTAAAAGACTGTAATTGTTGTGTGATGGCAATTGTTGATTTTTTTAACTGCATTTAAGACAATTAATATACTATGCTATAGTTCATGAAAGGTCCCAGACATAAGGGACGATTAAAGAATCAAATTTCTCTGTGGCTTCTTTATAAATGCATAAAACTCCATAGAAGAACAGAAAATCAAACCTATATAGATATTAAAGAGCCTTCTCATGCAGTAGCTTTTACAAATTCATAGGTCTTTGCCGTTGAAAAAAAAGGTCCAAAATGTAAAAGGGAAACTCACAATGAAGAGCACCCACACCCAGACATGAACCTGTGTGCATCTGTGTGCAGGAACTAACTTTAAAGGGAGAAACTGGTGAATGGCCCAGAGCTGTTTAGTCTGTGGCACCTCTTGTGACACAACCTGCCACAGAGAGAGCCTGTGCCTGTCAGGCCTTTGGGATGCAGGCATCTCTGGAAAACGAGATCTGGACACTCTTGCTAAGCTCACCATGACAAGGCACCTATCATTACAAAACCTGGTGAAGTCACTGTGGTATTCAAAGAGACAATTCTTTTCAAAGGCCAGGGATCCTCAACAGGGCTACACTGCACACAGCTGTGCCCTAAATGAAAGCTTGCTGCATTCTCGTAACAAAAGTACTCAATTTCTGAGATCTGCTCCTGTAGCTGTGCTAAGGAGAAAATGCTCTTTCCCTTCACATACATTATATATATATACACACACGTGCATGTATGCATGTATGTGTATGTGTGTCTGCAGCTGAAGCATACAAATAAACCCCACAAACTGACTACTTTAGGCTGACCCTGGCCAGAGCTCTCAGTAGAGTGAAGCATAAATTTCCTTAACACTCTCTAGGGCAAGCTAACGCTCAATTCAAACTGAGATAGTTTCTCACCTTCTACAGAACTGCAAACTCATTAATGGCTCTATATTCCTCACTGAGTCATTCAAGCATACACAGAGCATGCTGGATTTCTTCCTGCTATCTAATTCTTCCAGGTTATATAATGACAGTCTTTCATTTTTGCCAAGCTTGCCTGCTTATGCTGCTTCAAAGGCACTGATGAATATATGTTCAGGGGCAAACATGGTTGCAGCTTCTTATCTTGTGAAATGCTGACAAACTCTTAAACAGCTAGCTATAAAATGACCCTCCTTTAAACTGAAGATACAAAAGAGTAATTCTGAGAGATTTTAATCTTTATGGTGGGAAAAAAGGAATTAAGACTTTTTTCATTTAGAGCACATAACTTTCCATTCTGTTTCTTTTTAATAGAATAAATCCTACTGTTTGCTTTGACCTATGGATAACAGATAAACTCCAGTAACTTAAATAATTATGTTTTTCAAACTTTAATCACTCTTCAAACATTACTGATTTTGTCTTATCTCTTTCTGTCATAGGTAATATACATAGCAGTGCGTTCAAAGACAAACAGTAAGGAACTGATGCCTTTTTTACAGGCTTCTAATCAGTTCTGGCTACTGATGAATCTGTCAGAAAACATTGCTTTTAAAAGACAGATATGAGCTTGAAGAGGCAAAAATAACAGTGATTGGATATCCAAAGCCACAGGGGTTTAACCACGACTTAAACCAGAGTTAACTGAGTACATATAATGCTTTTTCAAATCCTACCAGCAGCCCCCTGGCACACCCTGCATGCAGTCAGAACGCCTGACCCTGGTGCCAGTCAGTGTCATGGGGAATGAGGTGACTGCTGCTACCAGACAGAGCAATAATCCTCCTGAACTTAGTTCCATGGAACTATCATCAACAAGATCTGCTTAAGCTTATGTCTGGTTGCTGGCCACACTGTGGAAAAATTGCCTGTATCAGACCATTCACTCACTGGAGTTAATTTTCCATGGCTTTAATCTTTTAAGGTTACTCATGTTTCATTACTGAGTGAAGAGCAGGTGAAACAAGAGGATTCTGAAGACCAGTGCTAAAACTAAGAATTGTATTCTATTAATATTTCACAAAGCTGCACTGATCCATCAGCTCCAGGCAGTGTGTCCTTCATGATCAGTCTTGTTCTTTTCCACTGTATGCATTCACCAACAGCATGAGAGAGGCTACAATGATCAGCAGGCAAAATTCTGACCCTGGTCATACAGGAATGAAAGGAAGAGCTGCCTAACTCTTTGGGAATACTGAGCCACAACAGTGCCCCTAGACTAGGTCACTGCTAGCTTGGGCACTTCACACAGCATCATCTCCTTCTACTGCCTTTTTTATCACATTTGAGGATGGCTCATTCCAGCAGCCTGTGAGCAAAACAAGGCCAGACTAATTTCACAGAGTGCTGGCACTAACACAGGTGTATGCAAGTACCGTGGCCATGGCTTGATAAAAGCTCAGGGATGAAGTGTCCTAAGCTTTCAGAAGACTGGGAAAGCACTCTAATGCACCTCTTTCTGTGTTCATCTGCTCATCTGGCTGTGACTACTGCAGCACAATAGTGTTCAGTGAAATACATGCCCCTTTACACTTCTGTAGTAGGATACAAGCCTAATTTCTCTCTCCCTCCCTTTTAAGACTTTTTTTCCCCAAATTTACTGCAAAATCTAGTTATTATGCTTTGTATTTTTGCATCTCAGAAGAGTATTAGGATGAAACCCATCTGAAATAATTTAAACAGTTTTCCAACAGGTTTGTATGGTCCACAGCTACTCAAGGCACTATAAAATGCACCGTTTACCAGCACACCACTTACCCTCAGCATAGGGCCATTCTGGAACACATGAGGTTCATCACAAACCACACAGTATTCATTCAACACTGGTATCCGCTGCTCAGCAAATTCAATAGTCTGAGAACAATGAAAAGGAGAATAACAACATCTGCTTAAAAATAATTAACAGTCAGCTCATGCTCCGCAGTGTTTCATAAATGAATAGGATATGACATCCTACCTGCACAAGAAAGCCACGGTCTCGCACCGGAATGCATTTTGCACCATAATTTTGCTGCAAAGGGAAAAGTTGAGGCAACTTCAGTGTTGGCAGACAGGAAGGTAAGGAAATGGTAAAGCATTTGTAAGTTTTTGCATGTAAATATATAAGAAATTTGCATCTAAAGACATCTCTCTTTTGGATGAACCAGTATTACAAATAATCAATCCTTTTACTGAGTATGGAATAGGTTTTTAGTATTTCTTTCTAGTTCTTAAATCTGCTGAGGGTTTGTGTCTCACCATCTGAGAAACTTTAATCTCAAACAGAAACACCACTGTCCTCAGTCCATCCTAATAAACTGATGTTTGGTAACTTCCATTGTTTGCACTGTATTGCCTATCCAAATATGGGCTGTATGTTAAGGTTTGAAAGACTACTATAACTCTGAGTAAGGCTGACAACCTTTTTATTTTATATGAACTAAGGTCTCACTTCTGTAAACACTGCACTAACAGGTATTTATGCTCAGATATTACCCAAATTCTGTTTCTTTCAGCACACAACAACACAAATTAGAAGTAATTTCTGTTACAAAAGTCAGTAAGGTTCAGACTTCCCTCCAGATTAGCACCTATTTCAATCAAACCTTGTTTGGCTGGAGTTAGAACAGCTCCATTTAGAGTGTTTTGGAAGGTTTTTTTTTGGTTAGGGTTATTTCCCTTCATTTCTCTACTGTTTAATGACTTAACTGCTTTTCCATTTTTCTTCTGGGCAACAATCCTACTTGTATTCATATATGACACTCTCATATTTTAGCTGAGAATCTAAAATACTCAAGATACTCAGTATCTTGATTCTTCACTTCTACATTCCACTGACATCAAATTGCATTTAGGCACCCAGGCTACCCATATATCTGGTGCCTGCATCTAAACTGTGAAACAGACTCTTGATGCCCTTCCACTAACATCAGTCAAACTACATCTGACCATGTATGTGATGATCTGCCCTCAAAATAAGTGCACTGAAGCAATATATTATGGGTAGTTTTTATAGGCTGCCTAACAGGCCTTGCCTTGCTTCCCTACCAGCTGATAACATCAGTAATGAAACCTAGTCAGCTCTTCATTATCTTATAACACCAGAGGGACTTTTCCTGTTAATGTCAGGAGAGGCAAGTCTTGCTATGTTAATACATTCTCTGCTGAATCAGAAAAAAGTGCATCTCTAAACTGCAACAAGTAGAAAGTCTGATGGCTCATCTTAAATTAGTTTTGCTGTGCACATCACATAAATCAACCACACAGGATACATATAAATGATCTTATGATAGTGTATCCCTGCCTTTAGATCTGAAGAGTATAGCTTAAAGGTTATTAAACTAAATTGAAACTAATATGAAACATAGAGCACTCGATGTAATTTCATTATTTAGAATGCACTATTTTAAACATATGTATGGTATCTGAAGGAAGAATCAGCTTTCAAGGTACCACCAGGGAGGGGAGAGAACAATTTTCTAAGGATTTCTCCTAAGATCAAACACAAAAAAACCCAGGCTTTTGTCTTGAAAGACTGCAAACAAACCCACTCTTCCTTCTAAAGTAAAAAAAGTAATCTTTTAAGAGGTATAGGCAGAAGAACTGATTTTGAGAGCTTTCTCAAATGCAAGAGTATATGCTACCCTTTGTTTTCCCAATTGATCATGTCTCTGAGGAAATCAAGAGAGCGAGCGTGGGCCCAGTCCCTTGTGTGGCCTTCGATGTCCCCCAGGACATTTGAAGGTTTAACCCTTCACAAATCACAAACGTGCAAGAGGTGAGTGGAACCATTGGCTGAGTTCAGTCCAGGATGATGATGATGATGGTGGATGTAAAGACCAGAGGGAGGGGTGACGTGGTACTCAAACCCTCTAATGGACAGTTGCTTCCTCCACGAAGCAGCAGGAAAATGAGAAAAATCCTTGGCAACCAACTTAATTTTGCAGCACAGAAGTGCACCCTCTCCCTTTTTCCTGTAGGAAGTCTGAATTTTTCCCATGGCCAGTAGCTGTGCATGTAGCTGCATTTTAACATGACACATAAAATCTCTGTCCTGACCCCAGAAAATTCTGATTTTATAACTTAAGCATATGTGTACACAGCTGTTTGAATCCTCCTTAAAAAGCTGACTTCATTGCTCCTGTCTCCCAGTATATCCAATATAGTCACTAATATCCTAAGTATTAATGCCTTCAAGCAAAAAAGCATAATAGCACATTTGGAAAATAATAGGAGGAAAATGAGCAGAATAAAAAAAGTAGTACGCACAGCAGCTTGTGAAGGTGATGATGAGGATGGTGTTAAGATACCAATAAGCCCTGAGGTAAGAGAGAGCCTCCTGCTCTCTGCCATGGTGGACTCCTTGAAAGGCTCCATTTTGGATGATTTAGGGGCATTGGAGTAAGTCTTGCTGACCAACTTGTGATTCTTCAATCCATCCAATTCTTCCATTCTAAGGTTACTGGAGTAGGATCTGCTTAAAAGTTTGTGGGGCTTCAAGGTGCTGTTGTGCTCACATCGAGGATCCCCAGAGCACGACCTGTTTAACACCTTATGGGGCTTTAAAGTGATGCACTCCTCCTGCTTGGCAGCTGCGGAGCACGCGCGACTCAGCAGTTTGTGCGATCGCAGAGCCATTGTCTGCTCAGCCCGCGGGTCGCTCGACAGCGAGCGGCCAAAGGTTCTGTGAGATTTTGTGGCACACACATCCTCCGCTTTCACTGTGCTAGAGCAAGTCCTTCTCAGTAGTTTGTGGGTCTTGGAGATGCCATCCTGTTCTGACTTCAGTTTCGATTTATTTTTACCACAGCCGGGTGGAGGGTAACTTGGCGACCTTAGAACAAAGAAGAGTTGGAGAATAATCAAACTCCTGGCCAAATCAAGCTAGATCACACAGATGTAAACACTTTTAAGTGTCACCTGTCTTTGTGTTTTTCACTAGTGGTAAATGTAATCCAAACTTTTAAAACATGAGCAATTGTATATGAAACATCTTCCAATAGCAAAACAAACAACTTACTCCTATTTACACATGGGCTTATCAAATCAAAAAGACAATTAACTATAAGTTAGAGCTGTGGCCTTTAAAACCTCTTGTAAAGGTCTCTGTGTCTCAAAACAAACCTATTATTCAGGAAATCATCTTTGAAATGAAATCCACCTCTTATAAGACATTTTCCTTATCAAAATCTATCTTCCATGTAATGGCCATGGCATGATGCCATGAAAGTTATTATATTCTGGACACAGCATAACAAATTCTATGTTCAGATCCAATGGAAGATCCAATGAGCAGTGAAACTTGGAGACACTAAATCAAATTTAATTCAGATGAAAAAGCTATTATTTAAAAAACATCATAATAACTTGGGCATCTTGTGAAAGACAAATTTATACCCTTTTTTCTGGTTATAGACAAATTCTTACTCTGTAATATCAGAAATGAGAATGTGAGAGATCTAAATTACGAATCCAGAAAGCAAAGAACAAAAGGTTTCTATGAACAACATTCACACAAACTGTCACATTTCTGTCACATTCACCTGTCCATGCAAAGAACATGTTACAGGTATGCTGAATCACTTTTCTATCTTTTATAAGCAACACCAATCTTTGGAGTTGGTAGTGGTTTTTTTTTTTTTTGGCTTTGTTTGTTTGGGTTTTTTTGTGGGTTTTTTTTCCCCATCAAATAGAGAAGTAAAAACCCAAGTGGGGCAGCTGACAGGTTTCCCCACCCTGTGACAGTGGAGGATGCACTGCTGATTCTCTGTAAGCAGCTGGCTCACTATCACCCTCCTGCAGATGGGAGGTAGGAATGGTGCCCTGGGGACAGAGAGGGTCCCTGCATTTGGGCCAAGCCATCTCTGGATTTAAACTCCCAAACCAAGAGGAAAAAGAATGGGCTGGTTTTGTAAGCCCTTTCTGAATAAAAACACATCCCAAGCTACAGCCTGTGCTTGGCAGGGCCATGTTCTGTGGCAGAGAATGGATAAGACTTCTACTTAAAACACCATCCTTCCTCCTCTACCTTTGAATAGACAATCTTTTGTCATCTTTGACATTCCCTCCTTTTTCAATCAGAGTGATTTCTGTATTCTATCTCTTTTCATACCCTGAATGTCGAATGGCAAAATTTGTCAAAAAGGAGGAATACTCAAAGAAGCATTCAATTCAAATTCAGTAACTGAATCGAAGGGGTGATCTGTGAACTCTCAATAATCAGGAAAATATACTAGAGTAAATAGTTACATTCCTGAAAGAGGTAAAATCAGATCCTGGTTCTACATATACTTACGAGTATGAGCAACTGGCAGAAATCGTATTAAATTCAAATTCATTCAAACTGTTCAAACTGTTCAAACTATTCATAAACTGTTTCTTACGCTTTCTAATGCCTTTTCTCTTTGAAATTCTGTGCCTGCATTTCAGAAGTGGAAAACATTAATGTAGTCAAAAACTGGAGAGGGGAGGGTGCTCAGCATCTTCAAAAATCAGTCTTTCATTAATGACCATAACAGTTTTAGAAAACTATATATACAAGCTGCTGTACAAAGAAGAGCTGGACAAACACAGTTTTTTTTAAAATAGACATAACATATACTATATATATGTATTACTTGTATTTTTATTCTTGCTATTCAAGTAAAGATAAAATAAAAATACAAACACAAGTTAAAATTAATTATTTCCTGTTCTAGATGGAAGGTGGCTGTTTCAGACAGTTGGGCACTGAAATGCTCTGGCTTCTAATAATCTTAGAAGCTGCAGCAATACCTAGTTCACTCCTGATGTCATGCAATGCAAGGACTGAAAGCCCATGAGGTAAGATATAAATAGAGAACTTCTCTGTGGAGAAAAGTCCAGATTTCACCTTGTGAAGTCTGCTGTGGATTTTAAACAGTTTATGGTTGATAACAACTCATTTTCCTTGCTATTACCTGCGCAATGTAGAAAAGATGTGCAGAGGGGATTTCACCTTTTTGTCAGACACCTTTTTATTGTGCGTACAGTTAGATTTTTCTTTACTGTTCTTCCACTGTTGTGTAACAAATGTCTGCATGATTCTGCAAATTAAGATAAAAAAGAAAGGTTTTCTTATCCCATTCAGGACATATTCATCTAATTACTATGGTCTTAGTGGTTACCTTGCAGGTGACAATGCAATATTCTCCCTCTACAGCTGGTTTTCTGTCACATATGCAGATTAATGATTGGGTGCTCCAGGTTCTCAAAACCCCTTTTTTTTCCACATAGAACTACTTTAACATGGGACTCCTAATGAGAGTACAGTCTGTGCAGAGAACCACTGCAACTGCAAAACTTATGCAGACTATACCTCTCATGGAGATCTAGAGACAAACTGAGTCAAGGCCATCAAATCCAGCTACAGGGGTCTGCCTCTCACACGACACTGTCTTTGCATGGCTAAGCAGAACCTTGTTCTCTGACTCTAATCTGGCAGTGGAGAGTATCAATAGCGATGGAAGTCAAAGCTGAATTTGGTGTGAAGAACAAACATCCCATTGCCACAGCCATGAGGGACCACTGGGCTTCACAGGTATTTTTATTCCTGCTCAGTTGTGAACTGTGCAGCTATGTTCTTGAAAACGTCATATGGGAACCTTTAGTATGTGCCTGGTGCAAAAATCACAGACAGGGTAAACAGCAAGACATTTTAAGAGACTATTCATTTTGGTGGAGAGTTTTTTTTTCTTCAAGGTCATGAATCATAGAGATTTTAATAACTTGCTTCAGTTGTAAGATTACAAAAATGCTGCAGTGAATTTCTTAAAACACTAAACAAGATGGGTTTTTTCCCTCAGGGGTTTCTTAATGTTGTAATTGTGAGATACTAAAGCCTATATACGTTAAAATTTATTACCTATACAAAAGCACATGCAAAGAGATGATTCAGCAAAATTGTATTTAAATGAGTTGTACTCATGCACCACATGTACCACATGAAACTGCCAATTTTTTTGACTATTCTTCCATGTGTCCTCCAAACATGGATGGCCTAATTATTGCAGTATATCCTAGAGGCAACCATGAAAGCCTAGCCCCCTCAGGGTATGCAAGAAGCTCAAAGAGACTCCCATTTCAGAGGCTTCACCACCTCAGCAGAAACATGAAATAGAACATTCCTAGATATGGTCCTTAACACCTTTATAGTTTACCTCCTAAAAGGCACCAAAGTGACAGAAAACACTGGCAATTAACATAAATCAAGTTCTCATCAATAGCTGTCAACCCCAAACTTAAAATGGCAAATACTGACTTTTATTTAAAGAAAAAAAACTTCAAGATACTTTGAACAACCAACAACCAACCTGACAACATGGATATTATTCTATTTGACATGGTCTGGAAATTAAGAGTATACTATTTGCCTAAAAACAGGGGTTTGTACTTTCCTATACTTACTTTTTCAGCTGATGTCCCAGCCCAAATCTTTCCTTAGTAGAGATCTGAAATACATCCACAGTTGGCACTACGGAAAAAGGATATTTTGTTGATACATGAAATTACAGCAGTAATGACAAGCTTGTGTCCACGTAAGTCTTATTTAAGGACCCTCTTCTACGTGGAGCTTGACTACAGACAATTAAATTGAAGCAATGGCAAGAGTGGACATGTCATCTAAGCATATCAAGAAAGGAATGGCATTTTTTGGAGTATCAGACAATATAACTTGTAATTTTACAAATGGAGTTCTCCCAAATGTATTTCTTACCTCCCATTTTATATACAAAAATGTATCTTTTTTTACATATACACTATGCAAGTAACAAGCAGCATCAGATTAAATTTATCTGGACTGGCAGTTCATCTCCCCTAACATGTTAAACCTTTTTCCCAAGTAAATAGTCTATACAGAGTTCCTGCGGCTACGAAGAAAGCCCAGACTGAAACTGAATTAATTAATATCTGAATCTTGTTTCTGAGGGTGTTTTAATACAAGATCCAAAACCAACATCAAGGTGCCTGATATGTGAATTACAGCAGCCAAGGCTTATCCTGAAATTTCCTCAAGGCCTGTCCTAACACTGGTATCCATATTCATGTCAGAAACTGCAAATGTACAGGGTAAAGGATGGAAATTAGCTAGTGGCATTACTGAAATCCTTCAATAACATTTGCTAGATAGAAGTGGCAGACGGAACCCAGAACTTGTTGAGAGAGCCGCAGGTCCTCAAGGCAGGACAGCAGCCAAAGCATGTTACAAGCACGACCAGACTGCAAACTTTGTATTGCATACAGTGATAATGGCTAAAGTAAAATCAAAGAGAAATGAAAACAAAAAATCTGGGATTTGTTCAAATATTATTAGAAACAGTGAATCAGTATTTTGATGTTATTCTGACCACTTAGAAAGCCAGATTTTATTCCGAATATCAAAGTTCCTACTTTAATTTTGCTTTAATAGATTAAATTTGATAATAAAATAAAATATATCTAACTTGACCATGCAACTTAACTTAGTTCAAAGGTCAGTAGTTACCTCTTCCCTAATGTTATAATCCAAATAACATCAAACATAAACTCATCTTTTAAATATAAACTGATGATTTTATTCAAAAGGGATGAATGATTTCATTAAGTACAGCAGTTTCTTTGGGTTGTCAAATTTCAGACACACTGTAGGGGGCTGGGATGGGGAGTACTTTAAATATCACACCTACAGCCAGCAATCTCAAAACCTAATATCTAGACCAAAATTTTTTGTCTAGACCCTACATTCAGAGGAGACATGCCAATACCTCCACTGGCTGATTCATCCTCTTTAAGACAGATTTCTAAGGCACGAGGGACAGACTGCCCACACAGACACTACTGAGACAAGCTATTAACTAGAAGAACTATCTAAAATCAGTATATTACACAGTCGTACTCATATCCTCCACTGTGATTTGGAATGTACCATGCTCCTGTTTCTCAATCAATAGAATGTAGCACAGGAGAAAAAGATACAGCACAAAATTCTGGCCAAGTATTCTCAAGAAAGCAGAAGAGGAATTCACAGAATTAACACAAAAGATGGTGGATCTCACTGTGCTTTGCTAGTGAGTAAAGAGACATGGCTGCAAAGGCAGCTGAGCTCATAAAACCAGCGTCAGCAAAGCTGCTGCCTGTGGCCCTGCTCCTGCCTCTCTCAGAACTCGGGCACTCCCACAAGCAATCAGCTGCAGCACTGGGAGCTGTGTCCCACCTTAACCTTGTCAGCCATGCAGAATGTATATTCCTGTTACCTCTCGTTTCTCACTGCATGCTGCTCTACACACTTCACCTTCTCTTATGTGCTGCACTCCTTTGTTTTTTAAATTGCATTTTGATAGAAATGTTCTGAATACTAATGCTGCTTCCTGCTATTGCAAATGCGTATTTTAAGATTTGTATATTAAGAAAAATTATTGAAGTAATAAAACACTGACAGAAAGACCAAAGTCAAGGGAAAAAAAAGACTGGTATAATGAAATGCTTATTTGAATGAACAGAATATAGCTTATAGTTAGAATTGTCAGACAACATAGCCTATAGAAATAACTCATTGGATCAGATTTTGCTAAACAGGACTGGAAATATCTATTCATTTTCCAGAGGCAGAATTCTCCCACAGATAAAAGCATGAAATGACAGCCTGTACTGCAAGTCTCCAAGGCTGGGCAAGTTATTATCCAAGCTGAGTCTGACTTGCACTGTAAAACATATCTGAAGTTGACTCCCATACGTGAACGCTTCCAGATCTTCAAAATCAGTTGATTCTTCATGAGCTTGACCATTTTTCTCTCATGAGGAAACTGTACTCACTTAAAAATTCTTTCAAATCTAGAGATTTCCAGATTTCACATACTCATATATAAACCAGAGCTGAAAGGGCAATTATCATGGCCTGAGTCTTTAAAGCTAAATGAAGAAGGGCATGTTAATGTGCTGCACAGGCCTGTGTATGTTTTCCTTATCAGTCATATCTCATCTGTGCACATGATGTTTGAGTTCATGAATGAGGAAATCACATATTAGAAACTCCCAATCTTTACTCCTTAACCCTGGTATCCTATCTCAAAGGATATCAGGAAAACAAGTTCCCAAAATCAACCTATGAAAGTTTAGATGCCTGTGTCACTAGGAAGGGCCTAGCCGTGCAAATACATGTAAGCTTAATTTCAAATCATCAGGACTGCTCTCAGCAGCATAACTGAGCACATGCAGGGTCAGAGATTTGGTAGTAAATAAATGTCTACCCCGTGGCTCAGACTGGACACCACACAAGGCACAAGAAGAACACACAGCTGACCAACCTGGACCATTCAGGTACTGTGTAAGTGAGCAGTGCAGTCGCACTATTATAGGCTCTGTGCGAATTACATCCCAAGCCACAGCAATCTCCTCCTAGTTTAAGACAAAAAGAAAACAACAGACATCATTAGCCATTGTAAGGAACTACTGCTTTTTGTCAGTCTACCTTAGGGTTGCTAAAAACACCACCCATCCATTTACCCAGTTGCTTAGTATTTATGCCAACACTACACTTCAGACTTGGGAGAAATTATGGCACATCAGCGTCCCCTGAAGAGCAGTGTCAGACTGCCTCCAGTTCTTGAGTGAGATAATTTAAAACCTGCAGAGGTTTATACACAACACTGCAGGCACAGTACAGGCAGACACATTCCCATCTACTGCTTCAAAGCTGAGAAGCAAAGGAGCAAAAAAGAATAGAAATTAGCCCCATAACTAAGGGCTAAGGAACCTTTTGCTCCTTAAAACTGGTCTAAGTAATTCAAGCTATGATTAGATTTTCTTAAAACTTTAGTAAGGCTCAGTAACTGTTTCATGTGCTGTATGGACCTGAAAATACAACATATCTGTGCAGAAGCTAACCATGCCTCTAAAAGTTCTCATTTTTATTCTTTATATAGAGGCCAGGAAGGTTAGGAAGTGTGAAGCTGAATGACAGCACAACAGCTGGAGAAGCCATGCTGCCACTCAACAAATAGCACCACTGTCCCTTTGTTAGTCCCTTTGTTAGTCCCTTTGTTTCTCTAATCAGTGTACAGGAGCACTCCTGACAAAGTCCACCTCCCTCCAGGACTGTAAGAAGTGCATTCATCTCACATCTAGGTTAACATAAAATAACAATGTTTCATTTATATTTATTAAAACATTTACCACTCCAAAAAATGTTTGGAAGGAAATGCACATGCAGCAAATAAAAGCCTAACCTAGCATTTTAACAATGTGGTCACAAAAGGAAAGAAAACATTTCCACATGTATCAATCAATAATGTGACCCACTTGTGAAGATCAAGTCCCCAAAATAGGAAAGTATCAGTGACTGTCTAGAGATCTGATGTGTAGCAAAATTAAATGGATATTAATGTTCATTATGTAATTCTGTGATTAGATTACTTACATCAAGAAAGCTAACATCAATATGTAGATCAATATCTACATCATCAATGGCTCCATATTCCCTGAAAGGAAATAATTACATTACATTAGAGCTCTTTAAGATACTCCTCAACCCAGGAGTGCTTACAACATAGAAGATTTTATAAAGGATTATCTTATCTGCAAAATCAGAATAGTTATAAAATACACATTTACATAGATTGGATCAATATTCCCAGTGGGTGACTGTCTGCTGCACTTAAAAGCTTTTTTCAGAGGATCTTGCTTAAGAAGGTGAAGTCTTCTCCACTAATTCCCCCAAAATCTCTCCATTGCTACTGTGTATTTCTGTCTCATGTATTGCACAGATGAAGAAAGAAAAATTAATAGTCACATGCTTCTCCTATTTATGACACAAGAAAACCCTTGTTAATTTTCAAAAGTATTTCTGGTTAACAGCCAGTAACCTAAGAACAGGCTTCAGATAAACCACTGAAGACAACTACAACATAGCCTAGAGGATGGCATGTTACCTGGAGGACTGCTTCATACATTCAAGCATTTGTTTGTCAGAAATAAAGACTGCCCTGTAATGTGCTCAAGGCAACAGTTATCTTTTTTTACCTGGTATGTGTAGTATTGGAAGATTTGGATTTCAGATTGCCATCTGAAATCTTACATTTGAACTATGACTTTTCTGCTTATTTTCTGACTCATTCTGATTGCCCTCTGCCAATGTATTTGAAGACTTCTGAAAAACAGAGCTAAAAATACTTGTTCACACACCTAAACAAAAAACTGTTTTCCTTTTCATTTACATTACTTAAGTGGACAATGCTGTAAAGGTACTATATCTCAAATTTGCAAAGATTAGCTTCCAGTCACAGGGGTGTTTTTAACTTTAAAACTGCATTTCTGTGCTTGCTCTCACAGTGACTTCCATGTTTTTCTATTAAGCTTGACAAAGTGCAGAGCAGCAGTTGTGCATAAATTAGTCAATAAGGCAGTTTTGAAACACCAAAATGTAACTTTTTCCTACCAAAGGGACCTCTCAGCTCTGGTTGGGCTGGGTTTGCACTGGAAATCATATGAGCTCTTGCAAAGTTCAGTGAAGGGAGCCCCTTCCACAAAAACTTGGCAAACCAGTGGTTCCCTCTGGTCAAAAAAACCCAAGTTCTGTCTCCAGGTCAGGTCTGTGCACACCTGGCACACACAGGGCAGGTGAATGGCAGGACAGGAGACTTCCCAGACACCTTTAGAGCTGCTCCAGTGTCACCTCACCCAGGGCTCTACAGGCACTCGCTGACCTCTAGAGCTCTCTGAAAACCTGGCTTTGAGGCAGGGAAGCTCTCCCTCCACAAATGGCTTAGCCACTACTCTACTCAACAGTGGCATCAGGTGTTTTTGTTCACTTTCCACAAGGTCCAAACATTTTTATGCTATTTAAGTCATTCTCATCAATGCAGGTTGGTGTTACTCACATAACTGAAATGGAAAAGGCTGTAAACAATTTTATAAATTAAACAGAATGGTTAAACCAATGAAATACAAATATTAGTGAAGAGCGAGTACTATAAAAATTAGTTTAAACTGTGACATCTCCATAATCACCGAAAGCCCTTTGCCCCCCCCGCCCCACTATTATCCTAGAAGATGGATTTTAGACACATGATGCTAACTTTAATTTTAATTTCCCAAGCTGACATGAGAAGGAAATCACATTTTATTCCAACAACTGCATCTTATGATCTGCTGTTTACAATGGCTTCATCAACACATCTTGATTTTAAAGCTTCCAGAGGCCGTCTGCCCATAAATGAATGAGCAATGTCAAGAGATAAGGAAGAGTTTGGATCAGCTGGATGGATCACTTTCTCAGGGCTTTTGTGGCCAGATTTTTAAGGGCAGTGCTGAAAATCATGCTGGTACAGAAACTTCACTTTTACATGTAAAAATGACTCTTGACAGCAAGAGATTACTGAAAGGAGAGCCAACTGTCTAGGAAATGTGCCTCTCAGTGGATAACCCTGTCAGACAAACTTCTCTCTTCTTAGGGAAGTGGAGCTGCACACGAAGGATGAAAATAAATGCTTAAAGCTGTGGGGTGTACTTACAAGAATTTGTAAATATTTTCAGCTGCATTTGAGTGGATAAAGGATTGAAGTTTTACACATGCCAATGCAGCCACAGGTGCCAGTTTCTACTGTAGTGAGCTCAAGGCTATCACAGTGTTTCCAGTGAAACAGCTGATTTAATAAACTACATGCTTTAAAGTTTTTGAAAGATTACATATAATGTTTTCATTTTAGGAGCTTGAAGGAATTTCATAGTTATCAGTTTAGCAACTAAACATTTATTCATTTCCTAAACCTATATACAGTTCTTCAGATTTCAATTCCCTGGATTCTTTAGGTGTAACAAATTTCCATTTAATTAGAAAAGGTATAGTACACCATAGATGTAGGTATGCTCTCTCTTCTTCCTACTAGGTTTGTATGACAACTTTGATATTTCCCTTACAATACTTCTGACAGGTTTGTTACACCTTACCTACCTGTTATTTTTATGGAATTATTAAGATTAAATTGATAGAAAATGAAGTTACAAAATACCTGAGGCATATTAAAACATATATACTACATTGATATGCACTATGGCACAATCATACACATTCCTATGTGCCCAACTAAATTTGTGTGTAATTACTCTTAGCAATTCACATCTGACCAAGGTTCCACTAATTCCCCATGTAGGATGCTTTAGATTCCCACAATCTGAACACTTCCCTAATCTCTGATCAAACCCTAGCTTCTTAGTGTCTCTCTCACGATGACAGGGCAGAGTATTTGATCACTCATTCTACCTACAAACAGGTTTATTGAAGAAGAAAAACTACTGTTATTGTGTCTTCTTCCTCTCCTTTTCTCCTAGACTAGACAAATCCAATTCCTTGCTCCCTAGAGAAAGTATTTATTAAATCTCTTATCATTCCACTTGTTCACCTCTAGGGCAAAATACAGAATATGACAGAAGAAGAATTTAACAAGGGTTTAAAGAAATGTTGAAGAGTAATTTACAACAAAACACAACAGCCTGACTAGAACTGGAAAAGACAATCATGTTTTAGAACAGGGCTGTTCTCAGCACAGCTCCTTGTAACCATGCTGAACCACAAAAGAACCCCCCAAAACCCAGCATTGACGCTGGTTTGCAGTCCTCCCTCCTTTTGTCACACAACAGAGAGAAATCACCAGAAAAGACTTGTGCTTTGGCAGCCAGGGGAGCTCCACACAGAATTCAAAGTCCAGAATGTTATAAAGGTTCCACAGTATAGAAAGGCCAATGCCATACCTGAGAGATACTGCATTAGGTCCATAGATCTCTCTCACTGCTGTTAAATCAGCCTCCAGCTGTGGGTGCTTGTGAAGTTCTCCATCATAGCTAACCTGTCAGGGAAAGAAAAGTATCTTGAGAGATCTGTATTTCATTTCTGGTACCTGATTTAGACTTTGAAGGTTCTCTCAGTAAAATACATTGCATTAAGATTCCTTAATGCCACACTCAGAAGGGACAAATTGAATCCCTGAGGCCACCTTATCTGTAAAAGTAGTAAGAATTTCAAAGCAGGCACCTCTGCCTTCAAGTGTTTTGAGGGTTCTCTTCCCATTAGGGGGAAGAGAAGCTGCAAAGGACTCATCCATCTGTCCTATTTTGTCCCAGGGTTTTTTCTTGGACACTTGTGTATTTTAAAAACCTCAAATAGGGTAAGAATCAGATGTTGCCAGTCCTGTCATCCTAGTCCAACCACCACAGCACAGAGGTTTGCTTGCTCTTTGTTGTCACATTCTAGACACATCTACGAGACACAGAAGGGCACAGGCACAAGAGAAGCATGAAACTATCCTCTATACCCAGCACCTCAGCACCTAAATTACATTTTCAGCTTACTCACTGCCTGCATTCTGCCCACCAGTGCAATAATAGGAAACAAACAAACAAACAAACAAAGAACTTTCCCATGTTAATTATTACACCAGAGAAGGTATAAAGAAGTACACATCTAGACACCAACCCTCCTGTTTTTGTCAAACTCTGCAAGAAAAATGGAAGAAGTTATGTTTGTGCTTACACTAAAAAACAAAACTTGTGAGCTGGTTTGGTTGGACTGTATGAAGGCAAAATAATTAATATCCCCCTATCTTCTACAAGGTCCAAAATTCCTTTTTGGGCATAAGAGGCATAGACAAAAATCTATTCACCATCTGTCTATTATTACTTTCTTTTCAAGCAAAATGATCCTGGCTGTGTGAACCTATATCTTATGTTTTTACAACACTTAGAATGAAAGTAATTCAACCGAAGTCAATGAACTCCCTATATTTGAACAGATTTGGAAATGAGTGTAGGATCTGGTCTGTAGGTTTGACAAGAGAGCAAAGCAGCAGAATGTAATTTATCCCTTTAGACCCACACATCTCTATAACCTTATCCAGGAATCCTGCAGAGAATGCTTGGTATTGCAGAGCCACATCCAACTGCAGTACTGTTTCTTCCATTTGTACACCCAAATCTGCAGGAAACTAGTGCTATGACAATTTCAGCTCTGCTACTTAGATGTGCTTTACAATTTAATTAAATTTCGGTAGTATTAGAATAATAATCAGATGATCACCTTTTTGTATTTGAAAATCAGCAGAGAGTAATTTGGTTAGACTTAGATTTTGAATTCGTTAAGTATAAGGCACAGAATTCATCAGCATGGCATGGACATGTAGATTTCAGAGATACCAATGATATTCATGGAAAGAAGGTTATAAAACAAGTATCCTTCCTTTGTTTGGGCAGACATGTCAGAAAAATTTTCCAAGTAGAAGAGCACAGGAAGAAAATCGTTATTGTAATTTTTTTTTCATTTTAGGTAGGGGGAAACCAATCCTTTTCACATGCTCATTACTCAAAGAAGAATTCTTTAGAGATGCGTAAATAATTGCTGTCCTGCTTCCAAAGAAAGCACAGCAATCATTTCACAAGTCGTAGCTGTGGTGCACTTGCCACCTTTGTTGGTCCTAAACCAGATTTTAAAATTATGTTTTATGTCTTATGTTTCAACAATAGTAAAATACAAAAGCAACATTATGCAGGACACTACACTGCTCAACATAATGCTTTTTTCTAATCTGTTTTCTCATGGTAAGAGGCTATGAACTCAAAAAGGAAATAAAGCAGTGCTCGGGCAAATTTTAAGACCACAGTATGGTACTTCCCACCCCTGAATTAGTGCCATGGACTATGTACAGAAAGGAAGCTGTCAGAGTTTTGTATTTCTCCATTTTCAAGTATGTCTTGTAGCTGAAGCACAAAAGACATGAAGAGAGAGAGCCAAAGGCAGCAGCATTTCTGTTTTCATCTCCTGTTCTTATTTGCAAATGTAGAAGATAGAGATTCAAAGCAAGAATTAAGAGAGTTGCAGAAAAAGTGAATATAGAAGCTAAAAAAATCTGATAACTGCTGTGACTGAAAGGTCTATGTTTAGAAAGTCTCTGTTTTTAATCTAAGACTTTATTCAGATTGACAAAAGGTAGTTTTTTAAAAGGAGATTAAGTGATTCACAAACCTTAATCCCATTGAAAATCAATAGGTCTTAGACCATTGAACCACTTAGCTACTTTAAAGTATTTATCCATTAAATCCTTAGGGAGGATTACAAGCAGGTGCCTAGGGAGTGAATACAAACATTTAATTTACGAGCAAAAGGTTGCATCTTCTTTACACTGCCCATCAAATGCCATTTCCCATCTTCCATGGGCCCTGTTTCATCAGGGACAGCTCTCCTGTCTTTCCAGCTGTAGCCACTTGGAAATACTAAGAGTTATCCCTGACCTCCATCCTTCCCAACTGCACTGCCCACAGTCACACTGGCATCTCTTCCCTGTTTGCTGAACTCAGTATTTCTGTGGGCACAGCAGACACTTGTCTGAAATGAGGGAGCCTGCCTTGCTTGCTCCCCCCATACATGGTCAAGTCTTTTGTCTCCCCAGTACACCTGGTGCTCTCTTGGCAACTCTTACAAACACTCTGCTTGAAAAAGGATTGTTCATTTTTGTCTTTCAAGGGACTTCGCTCATTACCTGATTTCCTATTTATTTTCGCAGTCCTCAGTATTATTTTTTAACTCTAAATGTCTTTGTTAGACCTTTGTCTTTTTGACCATGAAATGTTAAATTCATTGAATTGTCCTTTTTTCCTCTTTTTAAATATACTTTCTGTGATGTCTTCTTTTTTTTTTCCCTGTTCACTATATTTTGTTTATGGATATTCTATATTCAAGATAATAATGATCAATTGATATTTTATTTTTATTGCAGACCCGATTATTTTTTGCCAGTTACTATTCCTTGAGTTAAATGTATTACCTCACAGGGAAGACAATGCAATACAATCTAGTTTTCATTTTAATAGAAGACACTTAAATTCTAACCAGTTTTGTCTATTACACAGCTCTTCTATGCCTTGCAAAAAGGATACAATTTTGCTATCTACATTTGTATCCCACAGGCAATGTTAATATTTATTAATTCATTTGGGCACTGCCAGGCATCCTTTACCAAATGTATCTGCCCTGGTTCAAGAAATAAACACTCCCAGCTGTTTTCTGCCTTTTCCTTCACCTTGAGGTTACTGCCCTTTCCTCAGAGTTGAAAAATGAACCAAGTACACGCAGCTCATTGCTACAGGACAAGACCAGAAGCTTTTTCCTCTCAGGCAGATTAAAATAAAACACTGCTCCTTGCAGTGAATTATGTGCATGGTCCTCCCCAGCACTCCCCAGCATGGGGCTGTAGGAGTCGGCAGCTGAAGGGAGGCAATGCCTGCAGTTATTTCTAAAGCAAACATGAGTCAATTCCCCATGTTAGCTATTTCAGAAGACGAAAACAGATTATTTCAGTCCCAGTTTCAATATAAATTTTAATAGCTTTTCAGGGGCATGGGGTCATGTGTTTCTTTCCGGGTTTTTGTTGTTTTGTTTGGTTTTTTTTACCATAAAGCACCTCAACCTGAATTTGGTGTGCTAACCCCACCGTGCTGCTGGCTCTGCAGGAGGAGAGGCTCAGTGATGCCCGCCCTGCTCACCAGCATCCCTCACTCTCTGCACTGACCCACCCTGCTGGCACTGCTGCCATGCTCCTGCAGCCCTGGCTCTGCACCCAGGGCAAGGAACAACCTTCACAAGCAGCAGCCCTAATTCACTAAAATGTTCACAGAAACAAACAGTTCTAATAATGTAAGTGAGGAATGATTCCTCAGGGCAGCACTGAGGTCGAAAAATAAGAGGAATCTGAATAAACAGACTAGCAGTGTCATGCACATTGGAAAAGAGAAAGGCATGAAAAGATTTTATTTCCCAGCACACAAGAGAATGTAAGAATTAATTCTGCTGAGGGAACAAGAAGGAAAGACACTGAGCAGTACAGTCATCTAAAATATGCAGCATTTTTCAAGGGAAATTTTACTCTAGAGCTCAGAAACAGAATGGACTATTGCCTAGACCAAAATTGTTTTGTTATAATGATTTTCACTCTAAAAATGCAGTACTCTTTACTTTAAAAAATGGCAATTCTCCAGCAGGAAACAGATTTGGATCCAGCCTGACTTCCCATTTGTATTAATAATGGAGTAAGCTTTACAGAGTCAGTTATCTGTTTCCTGGAAGTAAGCTACTACCTTCTATTTTCAAGATTTCTGAAGGGTATTTTCTTTTTCCATTTTTATAGCTTTGCAAAAGTAAGCAAAGTAATCTTATTTTGAGTATGTTATAATTAAAACTTTGAACACATTCAATGTTTATGCCATAAAATGCTATGTTATATATATACACATGCCACTCTACTCAGCACTGAAAAAAACATATGAAATTAAATATTATTATAAATTTGTAATGGAATGAACATAAGAACTTTCAAATATTTCTTTTTTGGAACCTGTGCAAAAACATTTGTGCATTACCTGTCCTCCATAATAAAATTCCTCAGAGTCATTATCTCCTTCAGAGTCTTCTTCAACTGTGCTGCTGTGCCGTGACTCCTTAATAGAAAAGGAAAGTTAACAATGATAAAAGTAATATGTTGATCTTGCATGTATAACTCTAAATGTAATCACAGGAATCATGATTTTACAAATCAACTCATAGCATCCTTTCTTAAGAGATCTTTTAGTACGATTTTTACAGAGGACCCATTTTAAGAATGATGAAATATCACATGAAAAAAGCACCTAATACAGGGTACACAAAAACACCTTGAATACATGTTGGAGAAATAATACTTGTGTGGTTACAAACACAGAATGGTATTTTAAAGAACTGGATAATTCAGCAGACTTTGTGGAGGTACTCTGCGCTTTTGCTAAACAAAGCATAACTTTCCCATCAAGACTGATTCTGGATATAGATCTTTTATTGTGTCAGCAAGCTATGACTATTTTATTTTATTTTATTCTCAAAATCAAACCCTAATAGTTGCAAGAAATAAGCCAAGTCTATGCATGGAATATCTAATGATTCCTTCTGTGAAAACCTGACACTCTGCTGCCTAATTATTATTTTTAACAGAAGAACCATCTTGGTGCCAGGAAAGTTTCAAACTTAATTTTCTGACTAGCTCTGCTCTGAGACAGTGAAAAGTAAGGATTAGAAAGTCCTATGCTAACCTAAGTAAAACCTGCTCCAAATAGGCTGCTTTGTGAATAACATCAAGTAAACTGAACTGATGCTGGTACTGATTGCAACTCAGCATGAGATGAAATGTTTTATTTCATTTCCCACCACTGGAACCTTTACTTATAATTGTATAATTGCTTGAGAGAGTAATTCTTGTTTCCCACAATGCATGTGTTATTTCTATGGCCTGTGCTGACTAGTAGCCCCTAAAGAACACCTAGGAAAATCATCATTCTTCACCTCAACCTGAACATAATGGATTAAGCCATTTTTCTTATTTGTGTCCTACACAGACATGTCATAATGGAATAGAAATCAGGAATATGGATCAAAAAAATAGCAGTTACCCCTAAATACCACACCCATAAATATCAGTACATTTACCACCAATTCCTATGGTCAGACATTGTAATCTCATTTTTCTACCTCTGCCTCTAAATTCCTGCTCTATTCACTGTATGCATACATACAGTGCAAAAGAGTATTTATCCAATTTCATGGCAATTTCTGGCAAGGCATGAAATGATTTCTGCTCCTACTTCACTGAAAATAAATGAAGTAACTTTTTGTTTTATAATAAAATTACTTCAGAGGGAAGTCTGTTTCAAAGTAGAAATCAACTGAACAAAAATTCCATACAAAACTCTCCCATTAGAATAGTGACAAACCCATAATATCCTAACCAAGCCCTGAACTGTCTAGGCAACAGAAATCATCGGTTTTACAAAAAGCTTTTTTTTCAGTACTTTCAACTAGAAACAAAATACAAGCTCAAACTCAATCCCACAAAAGCTACCTATATTTTAGGCTTTTAAAAAAATGGGTAAATTCTCCCCACACTTGTTCTCCTGATGTTCAGAGAGCACTGAATACAATGATGAGGCAGTAGAAGGAAAATATTTTCTGTGCAGTTTTTCCCACCATGACATTTCATTTACTAGAAAACGCAATACACATAGCATCTAGGCATGCTCACCTCCCTTTCCAGGACAAGAAACTCAGCACACACCCTTAGCAAAGGAAGACTTTAGGTCAAGCACCTGAAGTCCTGACAATGCTCAATCTCTGGCTTGAGGCAGGAGCCTTTGTGGTACCTTCTTTGAGGCCGTGGCACTGTCAAGCCCCAAGTGCAGATCTCACCTTGGTGTCACTTCTTTCTTATCATCTCAGACCCTGTGCCATAGGCACAGGGAAAATACTACAGTGCCTGGAAGACCCTAATTCTCAAGACCCTGCTCAGGGTGAGAAGATTCCTGCAGAGGTCTAGATCCTGCAGTGGGATTGCTGCAGGCTATATGAAGAAGCAGTGAGTAGGAAGTAATTGAGATGAGGTCTTACGTGCCAGAGCAGGTTAAAAGGTAATGGAATCACTATTTACTTTTTCAGGAGAGCTGTGTATTTAGGGCCAACAGGGCCTACAACACTGTTGAGCAAAAAATGAAACACCAAAAATGTATTTCCTAGGATAGGAGGAGAATCTCTATCCCAACTAAGTGAACCACTGGTTAATCCATTTATGAAACCCAGAGATATATGGTCACCTTTTAAAACGTAAACATGCACAGATTGAACAAGCATACTTTGATACGAAGTCTATGATAAACATTCATATTCTATTATCTTCTTTTGCTTCTGAAAGTAATTTCTGTTAAAATATGCATACAAGAAATACATACCTCTCCATTCTCCCTCTGTAATTTTGACTTTATGGATAAGCAATAGTTGACATCACTGGTTTTTCTTAATTCTTAAAAAAAAAAAAAAAAGAGAAAAGGAAAACAAGGAACATATGTGTGGAAAAAAAAGTGAAATAGTTTTGCTTAGGCAGACTTGGAATTCTTAGTTGCAGTAGTAGAGCAAATAAGGGACAAGAAGTTACAGATATTAAATGCATCAGAGTTTACAATGCAACAGTCTAAAATTAAGAAGCCCCTACTTTTCAGAAGACTTTTTTTAAGTGTGAACTGAAACTCTCTTGATCCATCTAAGAGATTTGTTTTTCCCAATTTGTGATTTACAATTTACTGTCATTCATTAATACCATATAATTTATACAAGAATGAAAAATCAAACCCCTCAGGAAAATAAAATCTTATATATAAAAGAGAGGTTTTTACTCTGCTGTAAATTACAGGCTTAATTTCTTTTCAAAGTAAAGAAATATTTGTAAGTAAAATTTATCACAAACTTCTGATGATAATAGCAAGATTTCATTTGTGTGTTGCTGCAATAACTTCAGTAACATTACTCTTGATTTACACCTGTATAAATGAGATAGAGACTTCAGTTCATACGATCACACTGGTCCCCCAGTGGAGTTCAAAATAATTCTGTTATGCAAAAAAAAGTCCCAAAGAATTATAATAATAATAGAAAATTACAAAATCAGGTGTTCCTATCTGAAGAACTGCCAGAATTAAGAGTGCTCTGTGCAGTTTCTTCTGCAGCCTGAAATAATCAGAGAATTTTTCTGCTAAAATCTAAAATGTCTCCATGGAGTGTGCACAAATCTTTATTAAATACTGTATAAATGTGCCTACATGTAGACAAGCACACCCTTTCATGTATCAAGTACTTTTTGAAAACAAAGAAATAATTTATAATGAGAGGGAATCAAAATCATTGGGAAAAAACAAATCCTTTTTCTATAGTTGAATTTAGTGAAACAGCTGAACCATTTCCTGAAATAATTCACCAGAGGCAGTGGTAGTTATTTTATTTGCAATGGTGAAGATTTAGTGAAGTTTTGAGCAAGTGATCATGAAAATTCATAATTGCAAAGCATTAAACACCTCTAGCTGTATTCAAGGGGAATTGCTCTAGCACAGGCTGCAAGACATTAAAAGCAAAAAATACATTCTGCACACAACTGTGGTGATCCCCAAAAGAAATATTTTAATTTCTTCTATTCTGAAATGTATGACAATTTACTAGACCAGAGACCAACAAGACCAGAGAAAACAGCAAACTGTACAGCTGAACACTTTAACACCATATCTCCCTCCAAGTGCAGCCATCTTATCTTTTCTCCAAAATTATGAACTGGATAAAACTCTCCGGACATAGGATTACCTGTAGCAATCTGGTGGAAAATTACTGGAATTGGCTCTGTTGTAACTAACACATCTTCATCGTTATCAGAACTGGAAACGTAAGTGTTATCTACGAAAGAAAAACACTTTGCATGGTGAAGTTCCATTGTGCTTTGTCAGCCCAATGTTTCCTATCCCAGACCTGTACCAAAAGGAACCACTCCCCAGATGCTTAGGGAAGGTGAACACTACCACCTTCCTGGTGTGTTTGGCTATTTTTCCTTGAAATTGTTAACTAAAAACAAATATTATAAGTATGGGAGATTCAGACCAAATCTTTATAAAGCAAAACCATGGACTTTGAAGTCATGGCTTTCGTGAATCACACCAAGCACTGCTCTGAACCAACCCACAAGGCTTAGAGTGGCCAATCTTTTCCAAAATTAATACTTGTTCTATGTTTTTTGCTATGTCTGACACTGAAACTCAAGCTAGATCTGATATGCAGAGTGAAAGCTGCACTGAGAGCTGGGAGTTAACAGCCAATTATGCAAAATACCTGTGCCTCATTTTGCCTAGTCACATAAAGGTTATTTGAAGTGTCTCCTAATCAGTGGATTACCTTTCCTCTGCCTGATTCAGGGATAAAAGAAATCTCTCTCACTTAACAAAAACAATGGTACGTATGAGTATTATAACCGTATTTCACCAAATTTTCTTTTAAAATGTAGGGGTTAGACTGAGGAATGTGTCTGTTGGGATTTTTGGTTTGGTTTCTTTTTTTTGCTTTCCACCTAAATGTTTACTAACAAAAAACATGAAGCAGCAGGGTTTTCTGTACTATTGGCAGGAGCTAATTTTGCATGTATTGCTGAGCTGCTTATGAAAGTAATGATACTTGGTTTCCTAATGATCTGGGCTGAATTGAAACCTATGCCCTAGAGCAGAAAGGCTGACAGTGAAGATAAACTCAGATAAAGTGACAAATAAGAGGACCAAAAGAAGGATTTACATATTGTAATTTTGAACACTTTGATCCCACATCGGCAATGTGCATGAAATCACACACAATTTTAAGCACACTGCTGCAGCCTCCAAGCTTTTGAGTGCTCCCAGTGAAACGTTACAGGTGTTAACACTGACTGGAAGAAGGTTCAGTGATGCCATCCTTTGTGCCACTGCAGTTCTTCCCCACCTGTGTCAAGAGGGAGCGTGGGGCGGTGGCCGTTCCTTGCACCGTGTGCCAGGCTGGCAGCAGCCACCCTGCACACACAGGTTTTCCTGGGTTTCCTGAGAAACAGCCTTTCTGCCACGTTCACACACACCTGCCAGGCCTGGCTGTGTCTCCCTCCTGCACTGTCCTGCTATCTGAGGGATCTGTGGCTCCACACACAGAGGCTGTGTGCAGCAGTGCTGCAGGAGGACAACACTGCCCAAGCCCTGCACTCCTGTGGGCACTGCCCAGCATCAGCCTGTGGCTGCTCAGCTCCACTCTGGGCACAGGGCCATGTTTTACAGCCAAGCCATGTGTGAACTAAGCAGGGTCCCCTCTGTCACTGCTTCTCCCACTTCTGTCTGATGGCAGGAGGGGCTGTGAACTGCAGCCACAGGACAGCTGCACCTTGCCCTGTGCAAGAAGCCCAGCCTTGCCTCTGTTTATGTTTTCCACCTTGTTGTCACCGTCATTTCCACGTCCACCTTGCACATGCAGCACAAGCATATCTGTTTCCCAGTTTTGGGAGTGTAAGTTACTGCTATAGTCTAATGAGATCAGATAATTGAGGCCATCATTTGGTTCTAAATATACCTAACACCACATATATGGTAGGGAGAGAGGAAATCCTACTGCTATAGCTTATTGCTGTACAGAAAACAAGGAACAGAGTATGTTCTGTACAGAATAGACATACATATATGGAAAAAGGACTGCTCAGCTACAGGTTTTAAAGATTTTAATTGTATTTTTATGTCCACTGCCATTCTTTCTTGGCAGCTGGATGATTTTCACTGCCAAACTGTTTTTTTTCCTTTGCTATTTGGCAGCTATTAGGTTTGGGGTTTTTTTTTTCCTTCCATCCACATGATGAGACTTGAAATTAAGATAAGGGCTTTGATTTGTTTTCTTCAATAACTTGTTTCTAACATTTGACACATAGGACACATGTCCTCTTCACTGGAGGACACTGCCTGGACCTAGCAGAGGGATGCAGCAAACTACTTGTTGCCAAACTGGTTCTCTCCATATCTGCTGCAATCTACTGAGGTCTAAGAAGGGTGTGTAACCTACAAATCACTGGGATAAAAGACTACAGCAGTTCTGTAAGTTTGTCAGCCAACACAAATCACTCTGAACATAAATTCATTAGCAAAATGCTTGATGCCCTGCTGGTTCCTGCAGGAGTCATGGTACTCTCATATTAGTGGGACTCTGGTCTACTCATTGACATTATATTCTATAACTGCTCCTTAGAAGGATTATTTTCCACAGTTGTGTCAATGGTATGAGAAAACTGTAGCAGCAATACCTTGCTGAAACTGTTATTACCTGACTCTAAGCTTTCTAGTTATGTTTTCACAACTCCAGCAATGGATATGTAACTTTCAGACATTACTGTCTCAATACTATTCCTGTTAGGTCCTCAGTGTGCCTTTGTGAGCACATTTTTAGCTTTCACTTTCAAATATGAAACTTTCAAACACCTTCCATTTTGAAAGTTGTCATGTCATAAATCCATAGGTATGATTTAAAACTCAGCTGCCTGTATTTGATGCTTGAAGAAGTAATTCAGCAACAGCTACACACTGTTGTCAGTACCAAAGTGGTGATGTTGCATACATTACAGCAAAGCAAGCTGTGGGAGTATGTATACTACCAAAGGCTCTTCTTTCAGTAGCCAAAATTTACTTTTGGTGGTATCATTTTAGCTGAATTGCATCACTTGTATAATGGCCTAATCTCTTCTATTTTCATATATTTATTGCATGCATTAGCAACTTATTTGATGATCACCTCAGCCTTGTCTTGGATTTACTGATTTAAATCTGATCCACTCTGTATTACAGTCTTAATCTACACAGGATAAAGGTTTGCTGTAGCTATGTACTAATGAACTTTAATCTGCAAAGACTTTTACTGTGAGAAATTCAATTTAAGAGCACGTGCTGCTCTGAACTCTATCAACTTGCAGCACTACTTGAAGAACACCTTCCAGCTGAGGACATCAGCACAGAACTTCTCACTCTTGATACCATCACAGCCATATCACATACCATCTTGATACCATAGGGGTATGCTGGTTGAAGTAAGATACATCTCAGAGAAGGGAGACACATTCAGCAGTAATGTTAGGTTAGAAATTTAGGGCAGAAACAGGCAACAAAGAATTAGTCTCATCAAGTCAAAATGAGTGTTTTATGACCAAAGCTGCAAAATGGCAAAAAGTCATTATTATTCCCAACACACTGAACACCTCTTCATCGTAAGGCACACATATATCCTGCAAAAGCCTGAGATGTGAATGAAATCAGCTCTTCTAAAGCCCTGAAGGGCTGGATTTTAATCAGTAAACATGTACTAGTTTACTCTCTGCTCCTAGCTAACTTCAGTGTGAAATGTTCAAATGCTATCTGCCTTTAAAATATAGGGTGTGATGGCACAGAATATTCATCAGGTTTAGAACACTAAAGGCACTCAGGCTTGTAGGCTATCACGACATGCTGCAAATAACACCCACAAGGAAATTCTGAGGTCTATCAGACAGAAGAGTTTGCCAGGAAATGAGCTCTCAAATGAGCTGTGCGAGTAACTGCTGCTGGTTCAGTGCTTCAGCTTACCATTTACCAAGCCTGCATTATATTCCCTTTAGAGGCTCCCAGAGGTCAAATTTTGATAGCTAATGGAAGAAACTGTTAATAACATATAGTGAAGGATTTTTCCAACTATTTGTCCCTCCCTTCATTGTCAGCTCAATACAGTATTCATATTCAGTAAATCCATTTATCACTGGTATGACTGTGCATTTTATGAATCTCGATTTCTCCTATTTCTAAATGTTGAATAGACTAGTATCATTCTCCTCCATGCTGTTTATGGGTTAAAAAATAAATCTAATAAAGGTTGTTAGCATTCTTTCACAGAATCCATTGTTTTTATCATCATTGTTGATTTTCTTTTCTATCTGCTTCAAACACTGGTGTTTTGATCAGAATCTGCTGCTTATCAGTGAAGAAGGTCAAAGTCACACTTCTTCATAGCTTCTAAAAGAAACAATATTTCTTTGATAAACATTTCAGAAAAGCTACAGATAAAGATTGAAAAAGGACAGAGGGTTTCATATCATTCACGATTCTTACACTGTTAAATAATCACAGGTGCACAACGTGGTGCAGTCCCAACAGTATTACCATAAACCTTTATTTGCACCTGTCACCCCTGCTTCCCTCTTCTACTTCTGACAGCCTGTGCTGCCTGAAGTATCTGTGCAGTGTCTTTGTGAAGGAAACTGGGGAAACAGGCTCCCTCAAGACTTGCTTTTGTTCTTACCTGCCTCTGTTTGCTATGAATAACACCCCTTGTCAAGACTGGCCACGTGGTCTCACACCCAGCACCTTTGCCAGCCCAGCTGAAGGTACCAGAGGGGGCTTGCTGAGATCTGGAACACGTTCTGTGTGAGCCAGCACCACCAGAGAGCTGTGCAGGAGTGCTTGGCCCCGGCAGGACCAGAGCAGAGGCTGAGCTGGAGGGCACCAGCAGCCTCATGGAGGTGTCAGGCACAAGTGCTCTGCTGGCCCTGCGCCAGCCTGCTCAGGCTCTTCAAAGATCAGGCTTTATCTGCCATGCAAAGAGGAGCTGGGCACTTCCTCACCCCTGTCCCTGCTGGCTCCAGCACCCCAAGCTTCCATCTCTCTGAACTTGTGAACCTGTGTTCTCACCCTGACCCACCTGATAAATGATGCCTGAAAAGGAGAAGTGACTGTGAAAATGATCTTAACTAATGGAAAATGATTAGTACAAGATGCACCTGGAATACATCAACACCCTTTCAGATAGTCTCATTTGAGTACAGCAAATGGTGGTAACATGCATACATGTGTCATGGGCAAGAATATTCACTGTACCTGGGTAATCCTCAGAGACATGCACTGAATAGGATACACTGTAAAAAAGAAAAAAATAACAACAAAATTAGAAACAACAACATTAACTGCTGGCACAACATTTTTTTCCTGCTTCTTTATTATTTTATGCTTATTTATGGCTCCCTGACAGTTTCCAGAACAGAAGGTAACATCTATTTTGATGGCTTTTGAAGTGCTCAGCTGAAAATAAAGAGCGTCATGCTCATTATGAAAGCTTACTTTGCTAAATTGGCACATCCTGATTTCAGTGTTCTTAAAAGGAGTATCAAGGCAGCATTATATTCCCTTTAGAGTAACATTTCACAATATGTGTACGTCTGATTAAAAAAAAGGTCACTCTTTGAACACCAGAACTAGAGAACTAGTAAAGCCCAGTTTTTCCTCTATCTGGTTTTTGTATTTGACTCAAGACTCAGCAGGAGGCCTTTCTCATTGTTATACATTTCTGTTAATTTCAGCAAAGCTCTGGATGTCTTGGGCTCCTTCCTCCCATTAAAACTTTGTATTTTGCGTAGTATCTGTACCTTTTTTGTCAAGCTGTGTTCAAATTAAAATTTGAGAGAGCCACAGTCACACTGAAGAGCAGCTTCACTATGTGGATTCCCTGAATCTGTTTCATCAGAAAACAGTAACTGAAAAGCCTCATCCTGGTTCTGCAGCTCAGGTCACATCTGCCTTCCCTACTTTCCTGTGAGATCTTCACTAAAATTGCTGCTGAGAGCAGGACAAATGGGCATGATGATTTGCTCCATTACCTAAATACTCACCAAGTCCTTCTGGTTTTAAGTTTAGTGTACATCTTAATCTGGCATTAAAAACATTCAACTGTGAAGCACACTGAAAGGTCTCTGTTGTATATCTCATATTCTTTCCAATGCTAAATCCTATGTATTGTGTCAACTTACACATTTAAATAATATATAGTGTTGGTTCCTGCCTGTAGTGAGTTAAACCAAAACAGGCTAGTACAGTCCTCTTAAGAAATTTTGGTATGTACTGCACTTGTTGAAAATTGGTTCAGACAATCTTTCTAAATGACATGAATACAGCTTCCATGTAGACAAGAAACTGAAACCAGGTACAATTTTTAATGTTCCTCTCTCAAGGGTTTCCATTAAATGAGCTCCACTTTCACAATCCAGTGACTGTAAGAGGCAATCAGTATGGAAAAGTAGGTCCCTCACTCTTGCTTCCACAAGTCCATCTATTAACATGCAGCTCTGTCTGCTGTTTTTGCACACCAACTACTCAAGAATATTTTATGTATTGTTTGCCTAAGACACAAAGATGCCTGTTTCTTCAACAGCTGCAAACATTCTCATAAATTGAAGCAGAAGGAGCATTTATTACAGCTGACCATGAATTTTGCCACACAAGTGCTGATTAAAATCCCATCACTGTACAAATTCAACATTTTATGACTTTTCTGTTTTAATTATATTTTAGGCATTTTGAACAGACAGCATCTGTATGGTCTCATCTTAGAGTATTTTCTCTAAGGATTGGGTTATTTAATTATGCTGTCATCATGTAAAATATCACTATTTTAAACGAGGAAATATTCCAAAATAAGGAAATGTTGTCTCTCAGTGTAGCCATGTAAAGAGAATTTTGTTGAGAGAATGATGCAGGGAAAAAAAAAAAAGAATACCCCCCAAAATTCCTGAGAACTTAACTGAGTGCCTGTTTTCACTAAACCCCATCTTCTAGAGATGTAACCATGACATGTTTGTAACCATGACTTCCTCCTTCTGATACTGAAAGAGGTACTTCTGCCTTACTCTTTTAGTCTGGCTGCTTACACACCTCTTTGCTGCCTCCAGAATTTCTGTGTATGAGATTGTTCTAATATTGAGAACTAGAGCAGGGGCTGAAGGGTTTCACAACTTCCATGAGTGCAGATACTCAAAACTCAGCTGGGTAAGGACCTCAGCAGCCTAACATAACTCTGAAGCTGGATTTGAATTCAAAATTAACTTCTGCTTAGTCGATGAGTACATGTGCAGAAACCCGACAGAACTGAGTTTTCTCTTCCTTTTTCTTCATCGTGTGGTTCTCTCTGTCAGCAGCAGCTGTGGTGCTGCCAAACAGAAACTAGTAACCAAACAACATACTGTTTGTCTTGTGAGGTGGAATAAATTAAAGGGGTAATGAAAGTGCAAGTTAGGAATAGTCTCAAACCTGACTGCTCAAACTCAGGATCTGATCCAGGCCCCAGTGAATACAGCAAAAGGGAGAATAAATCCCCCCCACCCAGAGAGAGGTGGCAGTGCTTTGCTTCAGCTTGTCATCTTATGTTAGTTGTGTGTGGACCATGGAAGCAAAAAATGGAAATAAAACTACTGATCAAAACAAAACCTGGATTTTTATCTCAGCTCGCCTCTGTGATTGTCACACATGGTCACCCTTCGGCACATTTTTCTGCTCTCAGGATAAACTGCTTCCTACTGCCTGCACACCTGATTTGTCAGAGAACAAGATATACCAGGCAAACAAGGGTCTCCAAGGGCTCCTTGTCCTCCAGCCACCCAAGCATTTTCCCACTGACTTTAACAAGATTTAGAGGCAAGCCACAAACACAAGACTGTGACAATTTACAGCACCTCCAACAGCACAGACTCTAGTGAAGATGCAGATGTTCAATACCTCTCTGTGTCAAATCCTCCCAAAGCCAAATAAAGCCTTTATTGAAGCAGTTTTCTCATTTAAGAACGCAGAAATGCAACTGGAATTAATCTAGGCCTGGCCCTCACATAGAAGTACATGATTACTCCAGTGGGGGAAGTGCTTTTTCCTTCTGGCAATGCAGTTGCTCTGTACAGCCTTAGTGCAGTTACTAAATACAGGTTACAGCAGTATAATTTATTCCCCTTCCCATAAACACATTCCCATTGCTCATTCAGTTATACTGCTTTACCTACAGGAATGGTTAAACTCCTGGGTGTAAACAAAGCCTCCACTATGGTGCTATTCCTGTTTACTCACCTCGGGCCCTCTGCAGAAGACACCCTGCAGTACATGTGTTTCTCAGCCCATAAGCTTAGAACAAGCATCATACTTGAAATGGCTTAGTAAAATGTTTGTTATTTAACAAAAAGTAAAGTACTACGTGAGAAATTACAAGGAATTGTCATGTTTTCAATGTAAAATTGCTTGAAATAATATTAACATCAACAGCCTTGGCTTAGTAACAATTTTACTCACAGGGATCTCAGTGCAAGAATTTTCAAATGTGTTTTAACCACATCTATTCCTTCTACAGAAAAATTATTCAGCATGATTTCATCTCCATTGGAGAACTAATTCATCAACTAGATGGGTATGCACCATGTAATTGCTATTTTTCAAATTAATTTTTCCCAACTGAATACAAAATAAGCAGATTCGTCTGCATTTGATATTACTACAATTTCTCAAAGCTAGTTAAAAAGAAGTAGAAAGTCTTAACTGATTATACTACCAGGCAAAATGTTATCCCAAAACCACATCTCCAGGGGAAAAAAAAAAAATAGAAAAACTGAAAAAGAGAGCAAAGCAAAAGCTACTGCAGCAAAGCACATCTCCTAAAAACCAAACCAACCAGCTTCACCTCCTTATATCCACTTGTAAGATTGCTCCCCGAGCCTTGAACTGCAGTTTTACCTATCATGATACAAACCCCACGATCAAATACACATCCTAAAGACACAACAGTGATGCTGGATCTGGGATGTAGCTTCCCATCAATTTCAGGTTATCTCAGCTCCATGCCACCCATTGTTTCTCTCTAGGAACTAAATCCTTTAAGCTGAACTTCCAGCTGTTTTGCACAGCAGGAACAGTGTGAAGCATCTGGTGCAAGTCTAAGATTTATGTCTATGGAACAGTTATGACAATTCAACCAGCTCTGTCCCATGGTAACAACTGACTTACTGCCTTATTAAGTGTGGAAATTGTGACCTAGTTTCTATTCCAGTTTTAGCCATCTCTGTTAGAGCCAAAGCATTATGTCCTAATGTTGTCACTTGCAAACTTGCTGAAGAAAGAAAACAAGATTTTTTTGTCAAGGAATTTGATGGCAAATCTATAACAAAGTACGAAAACAGAGCAAAAAGGTCTTAATACATCTGAAGCTACAGAATTCACAACAGATTTTGTTTATGATATGCCAAAATCTCAGATCTAGCTCATCAATGATGTAATGCAATCAGCACAAAATCTTGTATCTCAAGAAGAATACTAAAACTCAGCAAAGCAAATGATAGCTAAACTTCGGATATGAAATGCTACTGTGGTATTGATTATATCTCTGGGTCAGCTTTTGAACAAGTTGGTGAGATGAAAAAATATTACTGAAATTTTGATACAAAAAAAAAAAAGGTATGCTGGTGACAACTTTGGGCCAGAGGACTTTTTAGAGGTCTACAAAATATTTATGAAAGTACAACATGATATAGACATGATGATTTACTCTTTTCTAGGTGAAACAGTAGAAAGGAATAAGATCCAGCTGAAAAGATGCAACTGGAATTGTATTCTTTCACATTTACTAGCTGTAAAACCACAAAGTTCATACATTTTCAGTATCTGCACACAACATGCCACAGCAGATCAACATTTCATGGCTGTTCTATAATTATACAGTAAATACTTCCAAGTTTTTGTTATCTTTGAAAATGCTTACAATTCTTTAGTGGATTCCTATTACTGACACAGCCTTTAGTCTCCTTTTCCACTTCACTATGACCACCATTTGATCCTGAAACCAGACCACTCGTATTGCTTTACTTCTGACCAGCCTTTTTCCTCAAACAAAACAGAATTGATTCCAAAAAGCCTTTCATCATGAACACAAGCCACTCTCAACACTCTCTGTTCTGAGATCCACTTTGAAAACTTATAACCTGACAATAAATCATATTACATATACAGGGTAGAAGCTATGATTTTTAGAAGATATACTGTGGGATTGTACGCAAACAAAACTTTAAAATTGCATTTCTGGAATAGATTATTTTTGTAAAAGTGCCTTGAGAACTGGTAGAATATGAAGGTATATAGCTATTGACCAGATGAAAAACTAGGTACACAATTTACACAAAAAAATTGGATTAATTACCAGAAAAAATAATTATTTTTTGGTAACTGACTTCATGTGAACTAGACTATGTGAAGAGAAGTATAATTCAAGACTAATACTTAAACGCATTGCAAAATACTCCAATGTCAAGTCTTTCTTCCAATTTGTACATAGATTACATGCCTGCAAAAAAGAGCAGAAGAGACTTAGAAGCCAGAAGCAGCAGTTTTCTATAGCAATAAAGGTATTTCCTGTTTAATGGGCACCACCAAAAGATAAGCTTTCTGAAGTCAAAACCTAGAGACAACCATTTCATTTTATGCTGAAAACAGAACATATAAAATAACTTCAGCAATAAATGAAAAATAAGCAAAGAATACTACTGTGTTATGTACAACTATGACAAAGAAACGTAACAAAAACTCTCCATTTGGTGTTCAATGGCCACAAGTTTCTCAACAGATTATGAACAAGTAAATTAGCAAGATCCTCCATCCCTTGGTATGTATGAGTGCTGTGCTGAGAAACATTCCATTACAATTCAGTGGAGCCCTTAAAAAAACCCCAGAAGTACGGGGAAAATAATCTTGATTTCTAGACTGGAGCTTTTGCAAGATTGTATCCCAGGCAGCACACATCAACTGAGGAAGTGGTCCACTGAAACTTATATTCAGAAATATACACAGAATTGTGGCAGCATTCTGCATTTTCTTTCTGGCGGATTTTGTAAACAACTATTGCTGGCATTCACTTTTGTCTTCGGCAAAACAATATGGAGACTTTCAGAATGTATTTACAAATGTACATTCATAATTATATAAAACAAATTTTATTCTGTTTCTTCACTAAAAGGGTGATATGGCATTGGAACAGACTTCCTAGTCAAGTGGTGGAATCACCATCCTTGGAAGTATTCAAAAGACGCATGGATGTAGAACTTGGGGATATGGTTTAGCAGTGAATGTGGGGGTGATGTGTTAAGAGTTGAGCCTGATGATCTTAGAGGCCTTTTCAAACCCCAGCTATGCTATTATGTTTCCTATCACAGAATCACAGAGTGGGTCAGACTAGAGGGGACCACAGTGGGTCATCTGGTCCAACCTCCCTGGCCAAGCAGGATCACTTTGGAGTACATGGCACAGGATTGTGTCCAGACAGTTCTTGAGTATCTCCTTTACAGGAGACTACACAGCCTCTCTGGGCAATCTGTTCCAGTGCCTGGTCACCCACAAAGTAAAGCATTTCCTCTCCATGTTCAGGTGGAATTTCCTGTGCATCCCTCACTGCCCTGTTGTCTCCTGTCCTATTGCTCAGCACCACCGAGCAGAGCCTGGTCCCTCCTCTGACCCTCCCTGCAGGCCCTGGCAGACACTGATGGGGTCCCCTCTCAGTTGTCTCTTCCTGAGGCTGAACAGGCCCAGCTCCTCAGCCTCTCCTCATAAGAGAGATGCTGCAGTCCCTTGGTCATTCTTGTCACCCTCCACCTGCTCCAGGAGTTCCATGTCCCTGTTGTGCTGAGGAGCCCAGAACTGGACACAGCTCTCCACATGTGCCTCACCAGGGCTGAGTGGAGGGGCAGGGTCACCTCCCTCTCCCTGCTGGCAATGCTGTTCCTGATGCAGCCCAGGTTACCATTGTCCTTCTTGGCCACAAGGACACACTGCTGGCTCATGGACACCAGGACCCCCAGGTCCTTTTCTGCAGGGCTGCTTCCAGCAGGTCAGTCCCTGGCCAGTACAGGTGCATGGGATCATTCTCCCTCAGCTACAGGACCCTGGATTTTCCCTTGCTGAATTTCAGACTGTTCTTCCCTGCCCATGTCTCCAGCCTGTCCAGGTCCCTCTGAAGGGCTGCACAGCTCTCTGGGCTATCGGCCACCCCTGCCAGCTTTGTGTCAGCAGTGAATGCTGAGGAGGCATCTGCCCTTCCTCCAAGCCACTGATGCATAAGTTAAACAATACTGGGCCCAGTGTTGACCTCTGAAGGGCACCACTAGTGACAAGACCCCGTGCCACTGGTACAGCCCTCTGGGACCAGTTGTTCAGCCAGTTCTCAATCAACCTCACTGTTCTCTCATCCAGTCCACACTTCCTGAACTTGCCATGAGGGTATTGTGAGGCACAGTGACCACAGTCTTGCTAAAGTTAAGGGAAACAATATAAAAAGTTCACAAAACTTAGCAAATCCATGAATACTGTTAGCCAATACAAATCAGTACATGGTGTACTCCACTCACAACACAATACAGTCTCAGTAACGTGACATAACCATAAGCAGAACTAAGTAAATGTTTCAGTTGCATAAAACACTAACCACAAAGTGATGTGTGTCTCCAAACACAATGACAGACAAACAGTGTTAGAATCATAAGAGTCAGAAATATAGAAGAGAGCCTATCTCATAACATACTTCTGAAATTTGCATAATGTTTTTTAAAATACAAATAATTATACAGACTTTTGCTCTTTCACATGGGGAAATAACTACTGAAGCACAGGACTTCCACCTTTTTTTAAAGCAACGATTTTAAAACTGATGCCATTGAACAGAATAATGATTTGTGAAAAACAACTTTATCTTCTGGGAGAAAGCATCAGAAGCCACAAACAAGACAAAAATTACAAGGAGGTGGACTTGGGTTTTTACACATTTACACAGCTATGGAAAAAGTGACTGTCAGTCAAGTGCAGCAAGAATAACCTCACAATATTAAAGATTGATTTATTTTCTTTTACATGATTCAGAACTTGAAGTAAATCCCACTGAAGTCCAAGGGAAACTTTAGTACTTATCAAAGAAGATTACAGGCAAGTTAAACAGAAAATAAAAGACTTCTGGCCCCCTAGCACACTTCTGTTATTTTCTAGAAACAAGTACTTCATTGCTTTGCTAAAAATTTCAATATGTATTCTAGATGGTACAAATATTTTGAGCACCTTTTTTCCTTTTTTTTTCTTTAATATTTGCATCTTGCTACACAACTAGACTGCCAACCATTTCACATCATTACCGTTTTCTAGATTCTTCATTAAAACAATCTTCATGGACTGCTAAACAACTTGAAGCACCCTTTAAAATGTTTTGAATGTACACATCTGCATCTCAGCTGATTTTTTTACAGATACTCAGACTTTAGATCTCCTGAAACACCTTATTTCAGTGAGGTTCTGTATTCCTTGTGATCTGACAACTGATGACCCAGCATTAGTCACAGCTATTTTTTGCTACTAGCTATAGATGGATGCCTGTAAAGAATTGAGATTTGTGCACAAGCCCCTTTCACCATACATCCTAACTTCCCGTGATGCACCAGCAATTATACAGAAAGGAATAACAAGTGGTTCTGAGTAATCTTTTCCTCTGGGTGATGGAGAATGTGCGTGTGTGATGACATATGAGCAGTCCCAGGCACATCTATTGATGACAGATCAGAACTACTCCAAAGAGAGATGAGCAGTGTCAATGAGTCAAAATCGGCACTGCTTTCGTTTCTTGACATTACCTGGGGGTACAGAGGCACTGAGTCAAAATTATTATAGCTTGCATTTGTCACTAAGAATAATTGAGCTACTGGCCCTCTCATGAAACTGAGGTGCACCTGAATCAAATGAGGAATGTTACTCACAAGCCCTGCTTGATTTAGCATGCCATTCAAATAAAGGGAACACAGAAAACTGCAGCTCAAACATTTCCCTTTAGCAAAGCTTCCAATGAAAAAGGCACAAAAATTTCTAGTAAATACATCATACTCTACAGGATTGATCATTACTCTAGCAAACATGAGGCTAAAAGTAAAAGTAAAAATTTTACGAAAAGTAAAATTAGCAAATCAGGAACACTTTGGTGGGGAGGGAGCATGTGTGGAATGTGACTCTGGGAAGAGTTACATCCAAATACTTCTAGATGTGCAAAAACCAGGTTCCCCACAACCAGACCGTGGCCGAATCTGGCCATTTCACTGAGAAACTACTGAAGCCTCCCATTTGTCAAGCTGCTCTGTTTGACCAGGTGCACCTCCCTCCTGTCAACATAGACACATTTTATACTTCTCCGTCTGTATTCTTTTTTCTCCTCACTGATTCTGTGCGTTTGAATTCTCGCTGTGTATTCCCCATTAGCTCTTCATCCAATTTCTCCAATTTCCATCTTCCCCAGGAAACAGAGCACTAGAAAAACCTCAGGACAGTAACCTCGTGGCCCAGCTGAGCAGCAGCCAGAGCAGCACGTAGTATCATGTGCTTTTGGCCACCTTATTTACATGATGGGGTCAATTTTGTTCCACCATTTGCTTTTTAGAGATTGGTTTTGGTTTAGTTTGGGTTTTTGGGGGGTTTCAGAGGGGGTTTTGGTGCCGTTCATGGTTTCGTGAATGGGTTTTTTTGGGACTGGGTTTAGAGAAGAATTTTTTTTTCTCTCTTCAGCTTCCATCTTCCAATTTTGGAGCACTGCTGTTAGAAGATACTGTGATATGCTCTTTTTGAAGCCAGTTAAGAGCTATCTTAAAGGTACAAGTGTCTGATCCACATTGTTCCTACTAGAAGGCTGTTTTGAGGCTCCTGTGGTTCTAATTCAAGTAACTGGATCTGCAGTTCAGATTGAACACCTTGTCCAGCCCCTGTACAAAGCCTTTGTGTTGGTGTTTTTCAAAACTAAAATAAAAGGACAAAAAAAAGAAACAATCACAAACCCAAAGCAGAGACACAAGATAAACCGTAAACTGAACAGTAATAACTGTCCAATATCAGAGTCCAGGACATCCCTCTGGCCACCCTGGAGGGTTTGGAGACTGGACAGGGGGGTCTGGGATCTGTACAAGGGGGTCAACCAGCCTCCCACAGAGCCCAGGAGGACACTGCCTCTGATCCCTGTCCAAGGGAGTGAATGCCCACATTGTATGAAGAATCACAATAAATTCAAAATAAGTAGTAGCTAGTTTATCACAGAGTGTAAATGTAGAATTTAGGATTTTTAGTATATGTGCTTGAAGAGGCAAGATGGAGGAATTGGGGAGTGGTCCTGTCCTCCTCGTTCTTGTTCTCATGTTCCCATTTTCTGCTGAGCTGTATCAAGGATTGGTTTAGAGTAGAAACGACATGTTAACATAGTAGTAAGTATTGGTAATATTTTGTAAACAAAAAGTACATTGTGGATGGTGGTTGGGTCAAGGAGACCGTACATAAAGTCCAGGACCCTCTGATCTGCCCAGTCCGCCGCGTGCCCTGCTCTGCTGGGGATGCCTTGCAGAGCTGATAAAGAACTGAGAGATAATGAAAGAACAAACAACCTTGGAGGCAGGGACTGGCAGAATCTGTTTGTCTTGTCTGGCTCTGCCATGGGACCTCTCGGGCAAGAAAAACTCAAAAACTCTACATACCTCAGGGAAAAGCAACCCTGAGAATCCAAGAGGAAAGAAGCTTGACATAAGAAATTTTACCTGATAATTTTGTAATTTCAGCATCTTAGCAGTTATGAAAACCAAAATTAAGCCCATATAAATCCCTGGAGATACTCACTGTTTAACTTCATTACATCCCTCACAAGCAGAAGGGATCTTTTCCTATGCATGCAGTGCTCAGAAAAGGAGGAAAGTCTTAGGCATTGTTCTTTGACCACTCTACACATTATTAATTAGTTGGCATTTTGCTTGTTTATTTAATGAGATATGCAATAGGCACTGCTGTGTAAGGGCAAAGTAACAAATTCAAATACTCTTTGTCATCCATGCTTTGATATATCTCAAAAACAGAACCCAAAATTTTCCCCTGCTCCTAAAGTCAGCCCTGAATACTTCTTGGTATGGCTGAAATACTGTCTTTATGAGCTAAGATTATTCTTTTCTCTATTTTCAATACTTGCAGTTTCCATTATCATTAGTACAAATTTATTATATAACTTCCAAATATATTATTTGAATGTCAAACCACTGCTGTTAAAACTACTCTAAACCAAAAGTGCACACGTTCAAAGGGACAAAATCCTACGGAGCAAGATTTTTAACACATGTTACCTGTGAAATTTTCCCCAGCAGCTTATTTATGCCAATAGAATCCATTCACATAATTCAGGACCACTGGCATACCTACAGCCATTTATTTATCTATTGCTTACAGGTACACAGAGTCCAGTCTTCAAATCATTAAAGTGAAGTCCAGTACCTCTGAAAATGAGTAGATTGTATGGCACTGACTCATATCCTGCACACATTTAAATCCAGGGCAACAGCTGCTGTTTCTGCACAGAGATTCAGGGCCTGCTTGCAGACCTGAAGGGCTGGCTCATCCTCCTGTCCCATTACATTAATATGGTCCAAACCATTCTGTCTTCTGTGGTTAGAGACACTAAAGGACATGTTACATGGCTGGGGCAATGCCAGTGGGGTTTGTCTGCCCTGCCCAAAAGACCCAAGAACTACAGAGATGAAAAGTGCAACATAAAAATCAGAGTAGGTTACTCCTCACATCCCAGCCTCACTGGGATACCTATCCCTGCCACTACACCGTAGTCATGGAATAGTATGCACTCACAAACAGCAAATAAAATGGAAAATTCAGTATGAGAAGACAAGAAAACGTTTTCTTATTCCTTTCTTTTCAGGTAGGAAAGTTTCAGTCTGAGGGCACAGACTGAAACTGGCACACTTCTAATATAATATTCAGTCCAGGTGTCCTTAAAATTAGGAAGATGTCAGAAAATTGAAGGGAATACAGCAGTCGTAAAGAAACAATCTCAAATCTGGAAGAATGGCCAGTGATCAAAAATATTCATGTGAGTCCAGACAGCCAGGTATGCCATACAGAGTATGGCAAATCAATGAGCAAGCACGGTAGGAGATGTGATGACCGCTCCAACATGTTTTGCAGAGTGCCAGCATGAAGATGGGTGTAATTTTACACAATGGCCCAAGGGAAAATGGCAAGACATATCCATGTGAAATTAGAGGAGAAGGTATAATTTGAGTGAAGTGTCAGAAATGGAGAACCCCGTTAAACTTTGAGTTAGTCTTCCAGGGAATGGGTAGAGGGCTAATCACATAATCAGTTAAAGCCAGGATGGAGTAAAGTAAAATTAATGGAAAAAATTTGCATTGGCAAGGTTACTAACAACTGTGTTTCCTATTGCTAATTTTCATGAGTAAAATGTTAATGAGCAAAATATTACCTCCCTTTCTCACTAGTAGCTCAGAGAGCAAAGTTGTAGGTTAAATACGACATTGACAACTCTCAATGTGACTCAGGGAAAAAATTCAAAGCATAACCCAGTACTATATTTCAATAGGGTGCAGAATAACAGCAGCAGAGAATCTCAGTTCAAGAGCTTTTTATACATTTGAAGTGGCAGCATTGGCAAGGATCTGAAACAGTTCTTCCACCTTCTCACGAATTTTAGCTAGTCCTGAATATCACACAATCTGTTTCTTCTTCATGACAGAAACCAATAGGAAGCATACAGAACTTTTTTTTTCCATTTAGGTACATTTAGTAGCAGCTCATCTAATAAAGAACAATTTTAATTATATGGGCTGTTCTTGAGCCAAAGATTGCTTCAAGATGCATAACTGTTCATAGAATATTAATTTTATACTATACCCAAACATACCATATTTGAATACTTCCTGGCAGACATTCCCAGAGAAAATGCTAAGCAAACTATAGAACAAAAAACAACAGATATTGTTAGTACCCTACCACAACCTCTAGTTAAGATTTTAAATACCATTTTAATTTGTAAAGATAAAATTAAAGATACCTTCTACCAGTCTTAATTAGATTTCTGTCTTCTCAAAAAATTAATTACATGTAAGATGAAGCACTGGTTTAGGAAGCCCCTGTATTCTTGCAAAGGCAGAGATAGTTTTATTCCCAGCTGTGTCTTGTTATATGCCTCCCAGCAAGAAAAAAATGCACACTTTCTCAAAAAGCAATCCATAACTACAAAGGTTTATAGTCACTGATTTACCTTTCATGTGGGCTGAACCACTACATCTCCAAGAGAAATCAGCAGGAACCATTGAAAAAAAAGGGCTTAGAGTCGCAATTTTAAAAATAATTAGTCAACAATAATTGTGCAGAAATGGCATTTAGAAAACTAAACTCTTTATACTCCCTTGAAAATATCACCAGTACATATCCTCCATTTTAGATAATGCAATGTACTCACTAAGGTATAAAAATTTCCATTCTGTTTTGGTAAACATTTAGGTACCTCAAAAGGGATCTGGTTACCTAAGCAGCTTTTATGAGGCCAGCATTTAAACACCTTTAAGAAAATGGCAAAACAAGACTCATGCTAAGGTACTCAAATTGGTACATGCTTTTCAAAGCACACAATGAAATTCTGGTCCCATGAAACCTCATAGGCAAAAATCCCAGGAAAAAAGTGAACATTTATTCTTCTGTCAGCTTCTTTGTGAGAAAATTTTCAATTAAAAATTGTCAAACATAATGTACTCCCCTCATCTCTTCCTTACTCTTTGCTCTGACTGCACTATTTAGCATGTTCACCCACCAAAATTATCGCTGAAATTTGGAAAGCATACAGAAGTTGAGAAACAACCTGTAAAATATAAGTTTCATAATTGGGCGTTCTATTATGAAGCATTTCTAGTAAATTTAGAGAATGAAAGCAAACATAGTCAGAAAATTTTAGTCTTCCACTAATGTGAGGTTAAGACCAGTAAGCCTTTCACTGACACAGAGCTCTTAATCTGAAGATCTCCTCAGAGCTTTTAACAAAGACAAAGCAATGAAGACTTTATGTAAAGCAAAATTAGATGGCTTGAAGAGAACAAAACCAATTAATCAACAGAATGAAAGAAGACAGGATCAAGCACCAAAGAGTAACTCCTCCTTCTAGACATCTCACTGACACTACATACACTTGCACTGACTTGAAGAACTGCTCAGCTAGCAGTGGTCCAGACCCCACAGAAAGCATCAAAGTAAACAGGAATGCAGCTGCAACTGCTTGTCACCCTGTTTACTGAGGCCATTGTACAGAGGAATCTAAATATACAGATTAAAAAAATCCCTTTACTTAGACATCTACATTTTAAAATCTAACCCACATTTAGCTTCTGGCATCTACCTTTTAAAATCTGGGTCAGTTTTACCAAGATAACTGAGTGTCACCTTAGGCATGTCAGGACACACAAAACACACAAACACCAAACTGCAAATAGTTACAAGTAGGAAAAGCCCAAATAACCTAAGTATCAGCACATCTGAAGATTGTTTTTCAAATCTGAGGTCTGGCGTATTGAGGGAAGAGAATTCACACAGAAAAAGCTCCAGGTAATACTGGCATAAGTGGGTGGGTGCACCACATTTTCATCTCAAAAGAATTCCCCTGGAAAACTTGGAATCAGACAGGCAGGCAGGGGTCAAACTGCTCACAGGACTGTCTGCTACAGAGGCACTGGTGACCTGAGTCCTGCCAGCACCTGGCCAGGAAACACCCCTGCCTCTCTCACAGCCCCCTCGGGTGCTGGCAGGTTACTGGGGAGCCTGCTCCTTCCAGAACTGAAAACCAGGAGCTCGGCTGCTGAGTGATTATAGCTCGCTCTGTTTTGAAAGGTCGCTCACACTCCATCATCTGATAGTGCCATTAAGCCCAAAAGAAGTGGTATAACCATTTGAAATTACTGCCTGTGGTGAAATGGAACAGTAAAGCAGTACCACTTATTTGCACCAGCAAAATTAAAAGGAAAAATAGCAGCCTTCTTTCACAACAGGACACGAGTAACAGAGGGCCTGGAAAATACAGCAAGATTTTACTGTTTAACAAAATACTTATGGTGATATATTAAGCTACAGGAACTATTACTGTAGGAGAGGCCATGACGCACTAACAAAAACACATTTGAAAACCTTCATCCTATTTTTAAAATATGCTAGACTGTGTGTGACCTGGCCTCATGAAGATCCAGGCACCCCCTGGGGCAGTGCAGTGTTCTCAGCTCCTACTGAGAAGGCTGTGGGAGCATAGCATTATTTAGCACTTTGCAGGGTAAGATCCTATGTGCTCAAAAGAAAATCCAAACAAATTTAATGACTCAATCAGATCAAGAATTTTAAATAACAACATTTAATAACAATAGCATTAGTAGTAAATCAAATAAATTTCAAGCTTTATTAAAAAAACCCAGAAACCCAAACTACAACCCCCACCACACCAGTCACTGACTACTTCACCCCGACTTAAAACTCTGAATCAAAGGGAAGAGAAATAAATGTTTCCTTTCCTCCTCCAAACTTTTTCAGGTGGTGGACCACCACAGGACACGCCTCCTGCTCTTGTTTTCAGCTGCACTCTCTGTGGGCCTCTGCACTTGTGGAGACACTGTCTGAGGTGCTGGGACAATGCCTTGGTGGGAAAGCCATGGCTGCCCTGTGGGATGGTGGGGATGCCATCTCTGGGGGGAGTGGAGGTACACATGGTACACATGGATGTGGCACATGGGAATGGGGTCTGGTTGTGCTTTGCAGTGCCATGGTGTTGGTTGGGCTTGATGTTGGTGGTGTTTTCCTGGATGGGTCTGTTCTGTGACTGGGAAAGAAATACTCAGCAATGACACTGAATCGTGTAAGCGCCACAGATAGTCTGTGGTAGAAAACAAAAGATCTCTTCTATCACAAGACAGAAACCACTCTTCCTCACAGCACATTCTTCAATGACAGCAAAACCATTGCTATCCACAGGTTATCAGTCTTCCACATGGATTGTCTCCTGCCAAATACAGGTACTTTAAATCGCAATAGATGATTTACTATCTATTTCCCAGTAGGTAGGCTGAGCGAGTTTTTGGTACAGTTTTTCAAGTCATCAGATACACAAGTAGGATGTTTCATCTACCATGTGCCTACTTTAGCTAGGGATATTCAACCATGAGTGTGTTAGGCAACAAAAATCCACGTAATACAGACAAGACAGCTTTGCTCCTCTGCACACTGCAAAAACCCTGCCACTGCCATTTTTCAAAAGAGTAAAGAGGCTCACATGAAAGCGACTGCATTTTCAATAAAATAAAGACTTTGAGCTTTACCTTTGGAACACTCCCTATACATTTTTACCAAACTTCCACTAAACACCAGGTCACATCTGCTGCTCATGCAACTGCCACTGCTTCTCAGAGCAAAGGGATTTTACTGTCCTCACATTTGCTAAACTGTCTGCAAAGAGAACCAGATGTGCAGTAACCACTTTGATTTTTTAAAAACTTTAAATTTGACTAATGTTATGTCTGTAAATAGCCTAAGAGACAATGGGAACAAGAAGCCATTCCTCTGGGAGGAGAGAATATAGCTATATATACCTCCTCTTATAGCTGGGACAATGCAATCATACAAGATCTCACTGAACCCGAGCAGACTTCCACAGCCACCATCTCCATGTTCCCAAAAGCTCTACAGCAGCAGCAAAGGCAATGCAGAACTCACAGGTGTAGCAATGCTACAGAAAACTGGTAAGCAAAATTGACAGAAAAGATCATACAAAGCTAGCTATGCGACGGTTATCTACAGACAAACAAATCCTTTGCTTTATAAAATTTCTTCCATCTTTTTTTGAAAACATTCTTTGCAACACAGACCACACTACAATGTGAGAAAGACAATTGCACTTGTTTGATATACTTCACTGATGAATCCAGGCTTTAATGAGAAATTACAGTAATTCAAATTCAATCTCTGAAACAATTTGTTGTCCCTCCCCTTCTGTGAATTCATCATGTCATTCTAACCTAGTGAACATCAGCACAATGCATACTACATCTTTCTAATATCGAAACCACTTGCCTCTGAAAATTATAATTAAAAAATAAATTAAATTACTGGGAAATAACGACTTTTCATTTGTTTGATTTGTTTTAAAAATAGAAAGCAGATCCTGCAAGACACTACATCCACTACTGAGTAAGTATAAAATGAAGCTAATTTAATTTGATGTACTATTTTTAGTATATTAGATCAGAGGAGAAACAAAAATGCAGTGTACTGTAAATGTGCCCAATAAAGTAGGCAAACATAGGCAGGAGCTACTCTCACAATGTATTTCCACTGAGCTGTATTTGTGCAAGCAGAAACAACAGTCTAAACCTAAATCTGAATATGAAAAAGGGGCACAGCTGCTTCAGGCATACCTGAAGGTTTAGGCTATAAAGTATTTAACACACGATTCCATTCTTCTCTTCAGGGTCATGCAATCACTTCAGTGACCTCAGTGGATCTTATGCCCTCAGAAAAACAAAATTCTAAGGCAGAAGTTGTTTTGTCTCCCTATTTGCACCTCTTCTTTCAAATCCATAGACACAAATGGACCTCCTTTTTTAAGACAGAACTGAGAACTACATGCCAGACCCTCTTCTGCAACAGAAGGTCAAGGAGAGGGTATGCTTTAGCCCAAGGAACATGTGGGATTGAAAAGACACAGAGAGTAATATGAACTGGGAATGCCTAGCAATTAAGTTTCTAAAATAGAGATCTTCTTTAACCCAATGGGAGCCCTGACATCCATTTCCATAGGGAAAAACTGCTTCCATGTGGTGTAAGAGGAGGCATAAAGATCCCTCATCTGCCTCACTACTGTCAAACAAAGACAGAGGCTGAGACCCCAAGGACCCTAAAACCACAGCACAGGAGTTCTGGCCTGTCTGGGATGGGATCCAGATTTCTCCCACAGGTGCATTTACCAGAGCAAGACGTCCCCTGGAAACCCGTGCAGAAACAATGGGACTGTCACGGTATCTGAGCCGTGTTTGTGGAGCTTTGTTTGCCCTGGACTGACTGTGCTGAACCACCGAGTCCAGTCTGCCCTGCTCCTTCATTGTGCAAGAAAACCTGCAACACTCACGAGCTCTCCCCCCTTCCTGGCCTGCTGCCACTCACCTCGAAAAAGGACAAAAAGCTCCCCAAAAAAGAGAGCCTCTGAGGCCTCCTCGATGGACAAGACAGATCTACTGACACACCACGAGGACTCACGTCTACCATTGCTAGCTTTTCTTTCTCTCTCTCTTTCCCTTTTCCTTTATTGCAGATTGTATCAGTAAAGATACATTGATTTTAGTTAAACTAAGTTCTCTTTGCCTCTTTTGCACTTTGAAATCAAAATGAACCATCACGACCATCTATCAGATCGTGACGTGGTTACAAAGCTTCACAGAGGATCAGGCTAGGGGATGTTTCAGCAAGTGAAAATCCAGCATGAGAAATACAAGTGAGCTGTCTGCCCTATGATCCATTAAGAGATCCAGCCAAAGAAGAAAAAAAAAAGGAGAAAAAAATTAAAATTTTCCAAAGCACTTTGCACTCAATTCACATTTAATTTAAATAAACTGACACAAGGATTCAAGAAGTTCAGTTCTGCCTAGGAAAAAAATGAAAGTAAAAGTTATTAATAGACAGATAAAAACATATGGAAACAGCCTGATGCGTCAGTACAACTCCGCAGCTGGGGGAGATCTCCAGCTTTCACATACCATGGACACCTGTGACAAGATCTAAAACTGAAGACACAGGTGGCCACATGCAGTTCCATGGGAGTGGGGAAGATCTGACAAGATGTACTGGAAATGGGGACTGTCAGCACTTCACTTGGGCTGCTGCTAAGCTGGGTGAGCATCTCCACTCACAGTGACATCAGTCAATGAAGGTAGGGCAACAGCCTGGTCTGACCAAGGGATTCCCAGGGGAGCCACAGCTGAGCCAGGGAGTTTCTGGCTCCATGGCTGGGGGCTACACCCAACACGGGGTCAATGGGAGATGTTTCCTGCAGTATCTTCCAAACTGCAAGGCTATGCCAGCGTGGGGGTCCTTTATGAGGCTCCTGTGAAATGCACTTGGGAACTCCTGACGTCTGGCAATGGTAAGGACCAAAGGTGGGCAAAGGTGGTCTGATGGCAACAAAACAGAGAAACAGGGTAATAGCACAGGGAAAACAGAGGGACAAAGGAATAAAAAGGCTGGTCTGTGTCACCAGAACAGTTGTTTTCTTGCCCTGCACTGGGTAAGCATGAGCAGCAAGCACCCCGTGAGCAGCAAGCTGGCCTAGCTGGTGAGCAGGACAGGGGAGAGTCACACAGAGATGCAGATGAGAACCATGCCTATTGGGAATACATGCCCAACCTCACTACCAGGAGGCCTTAGTGACATCCAGCTGTGTGGGCCTCCCTTTCGGCAGGTGACCACAATTGACAGCTACTGGCAGACACAGTCTTTGTGCTGGACTTACACACACAAGTGTCAACTCCTTATGTGCTATGCAAAGAGGATAAACCATATAGACACCAAAGCATGGTTAAGGATATCCTAATTACAATCCTCACAGCTCACAAACTTCCAAAGATCAGTTATCATGGTGAGTTAGCCCCAGCCGGATGCCAGGTACCACCAATACCTCTCCGTCACTCCCCTCCACAAGAGCAAAGGGAAGAGAAAATGTGACAAAAATTCATAAGTACAGGGAGACAGATCACTCACCAAACACCATCATGGGCAAAACAGATTTGCACTGGGGAGATTAACTGAATTCTATTACTAATCAAAATCAGAGCAGGATAATTAAAATAAAATTAACAACACTTTCCCTGCACCTATCCCTCCTTCCTGGGGTCTACTTCCTCCTCCCCAGAGGTGCAGGGACACAGGAAATGGGGATTAAAGTCAGTTTGTCACATGTTGCTCCTGACACTGCTCAGGGAGAGGAGTCCTTCCCCTGGTCCAGCATGGGTCCCTCCTATGAGAGAGAACTGTCCATGAACTTCTTTAATAGGAGACTATTCCATGGGCAACAGTTCTCTTCCATGGGGTGCAGTCCTTCGAGGACAGGCTGCTCCAGTGTGTGTCCCCACAGGGTCTCAGGTTCTACCAGGAAACCTGCTCCAGCATGGGCTCCTGTCTCCAAGGGTCTGCAGGTCCCTGCCAGGACTCTGCTCCTGTAGAGTTTTCCCACAGGGTCACAGGCTCCTACCAGGCACCCACTTGTTTCACTGCAGGTCTTTTTCACAGGCTGCAGGTGGATCTCTGAATCCCTGTGGTCCTTCAAGGGCTGCAGGGCACAGCTCCCTCACCATGGTCTGCATGCCAGGCTGCAGGGGAACCTCAGCTCTGGCACCTGGAGTACCTCCTGCCTCTCCTTCTCCACTGACCTTGGTGTCTGCAGTGTTGCTCTTCTCACATCTTCTAACTCTTCTCTTTTCTGGCTGCAATTACTTCCCTTCTTAAATATCACAAAGGTGTTTTAACACCTTTTCTGACAGGCTCATCTTTGAGCAGCATTCATCTTGCAGCCACTTGGCAGGGACTCTGTTGGACATGGATGAAGAAGCTGCTGCCAGCTTCTCACTCCTATTAGTCCACCTGCCACCAAAACCTGGCTGTGCAAACCCTATACAGAACAACACAGAAAGCTCTCCAGATGTCTGCAAACTTGGTATCTGAGAATAAATACTAACAAAAGTACAAGGTAGTAAAAGGAAAAAACATTCATTTAACAGTCACATTAGCTAGCCAGAAAACTGTATTTTGTGTGATAAATACTAGTTTGGGAGTGAGAAATACTAGTTTGTGTTTGCAGGTTTCCTGCTTTACATTCCTCTGATTCAGCTGATGTGAGCCATCAGCACCTCTGAAGTGCTTAGAGGAATAGAAGAAGCGCGGTCTAGTGAGAAACAATGAGGATGAGGTCTGCGCTTTGCAGATTGATTTGATTAACTCCTTTACATGGCCTTGGGCCTCATTTTCCTTCTGCAAAATGCTTTGACAAAGACAGATAAAATCCCTGTGTTTGTTACACATTTTATCGAATCCTTGCGCCCCAAAATAAGATACAAACTAAAAGTAGATTAGTGCACAAATTCTCAGATGGCAAATGGCAGCATCCCCAGACATCCCAGCTGACTATATTCTCAAACCAAGAAGCCACCACATGATTTAGTTGATGCTAACTTTTCACTTGTGACAGAAGACCTCTAAAAAACTTCTTGAAAGCTGCAATATGTCAGTTTACATCTCCAAAAGTAAGAGACGTCCCTGGCCACCCCTGGCAGAGCTGAGGCTGAGCTGGCAAGCAGGCTCTGTCCTGGCAGACCGATCATGTCACGGCCATTGGGCTGGGGCTGGGCTGGGGCAGTGCTGGCAGAGAGGCCTGGGACTGTCAGTCTCTGCTGAGGATCTATCCCAGTTCCATCAAAGCAGAGTCACACACCAGCAACGTGGCACAGAGCTCAGGTCAGCCGTGCCACACAGCTGCCACAGTGGCAGCCACACCTGGGCTGACTGTGAATTTCGGGGGCGTTTGTGTTGGCTGCTTCTCGCTGCTTCTCCACAGTGGCTCCAAAGGAAATGGAATCTGGGAGAGCAGGATCAGACCTCTTGCCTACTAGACCAATTGACACACGGTTTGCCTGAAGATCAACATTTCTCTAATGTCTATTGCAAAGTAAAAATACCTCTTCTTGATGACTCATTTTCCACACTGAGAAACATCCGTGGGTGGGAGAAAAGAAATGAACCAATTCTATTTTTCTCCTTCTGTCACTATTGTAGCAGCTCTCAACTCGAGCATGAAATATAATCGAAGCACTTGCAAGAGGTTTCCAGCAAGTGAACTGCACTGTTTTGTTACCTCTTTGTCATCATTTTTGTATTTAAACCATTTCAGCACTGCTGTGCTCACCCTCAGAATATGACCTTCCAAGAAAAGGCAGAAGTGGGGGCTTTCACTGCATAGCCTACACAAATGTTTGGTAAGTTATTTGCAAAAAACTCTTTGTTGGTGTTGTGAGTCCAGTCACGCCTTAGTTAAGTTAGGATGCGAGTCCCCGTGAATTTAATGAGAATATATTTATCCCACAGGATTAGACTCAATAGCAACCTCTCAAGAGTAAAGAGTGACTCAGAAAACCTCTCTAGCATTGCTGGACTCTGAAATTCTACAGAGCTCAGCAAGGGCTTTCTCCTGTCCTAGTCCCCCCATGACACCACGCTTCGCTTCGAGTGGAGATGGAAGATTATCCCTTTTGTTTTAGATGGGGAAAGGCGTGGGATACTGTCACCTCATATCAGGACAAGTAGGTGATCCCTCTTAGGGAAAGAACAATTTTCACACACTGAGAGCCAGGCAGAAAACAGCCCACAGCTTCTGAACCAGTGTGCCCAAAACAGAAACAGCAGGAAGTGTGGGAAGATTCATCATAAAAGGAGATTTCCTCGCCTCCTCTTTCTTCCCTTGAGCAAGCTGACTCATGGTTTCTCAGCAGCACAGGCACAGTCTTTCCCAGCAGTGGCAAAGCATTCATCCTGCAGTGACTGTAATGAAATTCTAGTGATTTGTACGGGGTGACAGAAAAACAGAGGGTTTTTTTAAAGGTTGGGGGTCTAGAAGAAACTCGCTTCAAGGCAGATCAGAAAACTCTCATCAGATGGCAGGAAGGACTGGGCACAGCTCTCTCTCTCCAGTACCCCTGTCATTACACAGCTCCAGGATGCAGTTTCCCTGCAGCAGAGCCAGGGGAGCCATGCTGCATCCCACACTCTGAGCATCCCTTCTGCCATCACCCCCGGGTGCCTCCCTGCTGCCACAGACAGGAGGGGACGAGGCTTGACAAGGGGCAGGCCAGTAGCTCTTTGCCACCAAGGAAGGTGCAAGCATAACAAAGAAATATTTCTGGGAGTAGCAAGAGGCGAAGTTACTCTCTCCATTTACTCCATGAACACATACTACTTGACCTTTTTAACAAAGATTAATGAGAACAGCAGTATCTGTAGTTATATCGGGCAAGTAAGTAATTGCTACAATAGCTCCTAAAAAGGAGCTGGCAAAGTTATTCTCCATAGTTACTCTCTCCATAGGTTATCCAAATTCAGATTAACCCAAGTGGTCCTATGCTTTGTATGTAAACATAAATCATGATCTGCCTTATTCTTAGCTTAAGAGGGAAGCCATATGTGCTTATTTTAAATGAAATAGGAATATACATTATTTAACTGTAGTGCCTCTTGTTACTTTGAGACAATTTTCCATAGTGCTTTGCTATGTTGCAAAGTCACTGCTTTATAAGGCTGTCTGTAGCAACTCATGAATTCCTTCCCATGTTCTCTCTTTAATTACTAGACAAACTTACTTATTTATTCAAGTTTAAACATTGCACAGCACCAAGTCCATTCTCTGTTAGACCCATTGAAAACACCCAGCTGAACCTGTTCAATAACAAATATTTGACATGGTTCACAGCCTCTATTTGAGATAGTACAGTCCTTCAGCCTGTGACAGTACACTTACAAGGGGAAAAGATCAAAGTCTGATCATACAAAGAGAGAGGACAGGTGCATTCAGGAGGAGACAAAAAGTGCTTCAGAAGCAGCCACAGGTACACCCACAAGAGCAGTGCTTTCAGAGAGCACTTGTGTGAGCAGCCCTAGAGATGTAGACAGAAGAATCAGTCTCCTGTGTGCATAAACTCCTCAGCCCAGTGACTGCTGATCTGAGCACGGACCTGAAGATGCCTTTTCATAGTCTTCATCTCTCAAGTCACTACCAAATAAATACACATCCATAGATTACCTCCCAGACTTCCCAACATGAGAATGACCTAGAGACTTCTTACTCTAGGCAGTCCTAAAAGAGGGTGACACCAAACAGACTAATGTCTCTGTGTGACATGATGAAAGAACAAAACCTTAACAAAATAAAAATAAAAAATAAAAAAAAAAATCCAAAACCAAACAAAATCAAAAAAACCCACACCAATACCCACAAAAACACAAACAGACAAACAAAAACAACAGAGGCACATGAGAGGTTCCAAACTACAAAACAGTGCATTGGAAGAACTAAGGTTTTCTGTTCACTGCATTTCCAATACATCCATGATGTTCTTGAACCTCCTGTCACAGTCAAAGCACTGACAGCTGTCATATATGAAGGTTTACTACTCCTGGTAAAATTTTTCATTTCTGAAATCTTGACAAATCCAAGTCCTAAACCAAGAAAATCTGTATGACTTGCTATTCTACATTGACCTTACAGAAGAAATTACCCTTTGTGTACCTCCCAGGGTTAGGAATAAAGGCACAATAAATGGAACACATCCACTATCTGTAGTTATAAACACAGACCATACACTGTCTGATCTGTTTGAGTTTGTAGTACAGAAATAATAACTAAACATTTATCCTCCGCTAAACAAGAGACAGAAGAACTGAATATCAGAAGAACTTGGTGTCACTGGACCACAGTCCAACTATATCTTCATTCAGGATTCAGATTTCTTATTAGTAGTCATAATTCGTCTGAAATACTTGCAGGCATAACAAATCTCTCCGTAGCTGAGAACTTCCAAAACAATATATCACTGAAGAACACTATTTGCGTGCACAGAGTTTAAGATTTATCATTCTTTCAAGGTATTGTACTTTATTTCTTTTAAGAGCAGGTCAGAACAGAACCCTCCTGGTGAATATGAAAGATCTGCACATCCTTGTCTCAGAGGGTTTTTTCATCTGTTCATGTCCTACGCCCTAACACAAACAAGAATGGAGAAAGGCTTACTCCTCTTCTCTTTAATTTCAAACTCATCGGGATGACGATCCTGTACTTTCAGTGATAGCTTGTTACCTCCTTTGCAGAGAGATAAACTTTTCACCCTTGACATCCCATTTAGATATGGTGAGGTCAGAAGTCTGCCCTCACATCTTTGCTGATGTGTATTTCACAATGATTAATAGGAGGCAAAGGTGTGTGGGAGGGAAAGTCATTGGAAAGAAAACCAGAAGAAGCCAATGGCAAACATGGCACACAATTGTGTTAGGGTGTTGGAGATTATTTTTAAGATTAAAAGAAAAAAAATCTTGTCTCTCTCCCCCAGTTAAAGCAGGATTTTTAGATGAAGTGCAGCTCTTGGTTTGGTGTGAAGAATTCCAGATGAGCTCTGCCTGGGCAACCTGGGGCCTCTGTTACCCTCGGCCATCAAACAGAAGAACACTTGTTTTTCATATCCGCTACCAATTTAATTCTCAGGACTCTGCAGCCGGAAAAAATGCTGTTCATATTCCATGCCAATGTGCTTCTCCATGTTTTAAAAAAATCCCCATAAAGCGGTAATAAATACAGGACTACTTTTAACTTAAAAATGTGAAAGTTACTGTATTTTCAGCATAAAAGTAAAATCTGGTAGCATTAATGTGACCGTTTCTAAAGTCTGAATTTCAAATACAAAATAACATTAGGAAACCATTTCTGGCCATACAAATAGAAGTCTACAGGTTTTGTAGAAAGAGAAGATTTCCAAAGCATTTTTAATAGTTCACATTTATGATTTTAAAGTACACATTTACTTATTAAATTATCAAAATTACTTTTGCTAAGGATTCCTGCACTTAAAATTGCATTGCTTTAGTATTACTTTGGTAATTTTTCTCTTTGTTATGTTATTTTAATCACTTCTTAATACAAAGACAAACTTAATTTCACCCTACTATAGTGAGACTGTCAAATTTTCCTTTCCCTCACTCCCCTGTGAAGTCTTTCTTCCTGATTTGCATACCAGATTCTTTCCTTCTTTCCAATTTTCTTCTGCATTTTATTTTCTCACCTTCCTTTTACATCCATTTCTTCTCCTGTGATCTGCACAGAGCTGTAAAAGGTCTATACTTTATTATGCAAAATGGAATGGATTTTAAAACTCCCCATCATTTATTTAACCAGAGAAAATCATGTCTCCAGAAGAACAAAAAATTCCATGAGAAACATACCCTTAATGCAGATGAGTTTTAAATCAAAATGGTAAATATCTTCCAGCTGAAATGTATTTATATGGCCTTAGTGAATCCTGGAAACTGGAGCTGAGAAACCTGATGTCCTTTGTGGCCTGAACAGAGTAAGAATCCCATATTTAACACAGTGTCAGACTCTCTTGCACATGATGCATCACCCCAGGCAACCAACCAACCCACCAATCCACCCCACATTTCATTGCAAAGAGATAATAAAAGGAACTCTAGAGGGACAGAAGGCGCAGAAGCCTCACAGGAGACAAAGTGCAAAATATTTTGGGCAGAAATAAGAAATTTAAACTTTGATGCCTTCAGCTGCTAGGCAGACCAAGCACAAAGGGCACAGCAGTAAAATCCCAGGGGTCACCAGAACAGTGAAGTTTGTTTGCTTCATCATTTCCTTGTCAACAACACAGTAAGGGAGACGAGACATAATATCAGGCCAGTATCTGAACTGAAATGTTTACAAACTTTTATAATTAGACAATTTATTGTTAAAAATCACTTAAAATGAATTTTATTATGAAGAGCACAAATCAAGCACTTCTGCAATAACATAAACTCAATGTTAAATGAGGCAAAAATAGGGCTCCCTGTGTCTTGTATAGAAATATATTTCAAGACTACCCATCCAAGCAAAGCTACAACTTCATTCAATCAAGGTCTCTTACTACATGAACACAAAAATACACAGAAAAGTGGATGAGAATTTGTGGATTTAGATGTGAGTTACTGAAAGTAAACAGGAAGAGAATGGCCATACCAGGACTTGGCAAATACACAAAGCATATAATGACATGCCTTTTCTGACTTTCATGTAGGTTCACCTACATACACTGGACAGATAACTTATCTAGACCTTTCAATTATTTTCCATCCTGCTGGGATGTACGACCTAGAGGTGACAGCCATGAAATTCAGCAGTCACATTCTACACCCTGGTAGGAGGCACTAAGACAATCTTTTCAAACTCCTGCAGATAACCACCGATAAAACTTCACTACAGGAGCTAATACCATTGGAGACTAAACAGTGAAAAGAAGTGTAATGGCTTTGCATGACTATTTCTGTACAATAAAAACTGCCAGGCAAGTAGGACCAGTTCTCCACGAGTTTTCAGTCGATGTCAATGACAGAAAAACAAAACAAGGTATTTGACAAAGCATGACTTTCTAAGTTGTAAGGGAGGTCTAGTACTGCTCCATCCCCTCAGTTTAGTCAGTCCATCTAAGATTTACCTCAGCACCACGATAACAGGGGATTTTTTTGCTTCTTCATGGGAGAAAAAAGCAAAATTTGGCTGAAAACTGCACATGAAATCCTCCCTAGGCTATATTTCCGAGTACTCAAGAGTCTTTACACACAAAGTACTAACAGGGATGAGATGCATGCACCTCATTAGAGAACAAAGACTTCTCTATCAAATTAATATTTCCCCTCTTTTCCTAATTCATATTAGGACACAGAATTAACAATTCCCATTTAAGTGCCAGTGGTTAATAATCATCATCCTCATCACCCTCCTCCTCCTCATCATCATCACATAGAATCACACAGAATGACTGGGTTGGAAGAGACCTTCAAGATCATTGAGTCCAACCCAGCCCTAACAGTTCAGCTAAACCATGGCACCGAGTGCCACATCCAATCTTTTTTTAAACACATCCAGGGATGGTGACTCCACCACCTCCCTGGACAGACCATTCTGCAGACCCACATACTTTATTATTCTTTCCGTGAAAAACATTTTCCTAATATCCAACCTTTATTTCCCTTTGTGCAGCTTGAGACTGTGTCCTCTCGTTCTGCCAGTTGCTGCCTGGAGAAACAGACCAACCACCACCTGACTAATAATAATAATAATAATAATAATAATAATATGACAATGATGATGATGATGATAGTGGAAGCAGAGAAAACTCACCACAACCTGAGGATACAGAAGATATATCCCCTAAGACTTTCCACATAAACTATATTCGTCAACTAAGGAAATCAAGCACAAAACTCAAATCACACTGTCTCCATAATGATTGAATTATATTAGTGTAAAGCTATTAAGGGTATTTAATATGATCATCCCAGAGTTCCAAACAACTCAAACATTTGCCTACTTACAGATACATTAAAATGGATCCTAGCTATGTAATTGCCTTTGTTACTTTGGAGTCCGTTCATTAGCAGAACCCCTATCTTCTCCATGCATTATTAAAATTCCTTTCTTAATGCATCTTTCTACACATGGAAATATATTATTGACAAAACTCAAACAGAAGTATACACTGTGTCAACAATGCTGAATCATCCTCATTACAGCAGTTGCAGAACTGAAAGAAAAACTATAGCACTACACACCACACGATATAGCACGACAGTCTAACTGGTCCTACTTCAATAAACAGCCTAGAAATTATGGATTTCAAAGGCAAGGGCACCTACTGATTTAAAGTAAGAATCTGAAAAACACAAAAGGAGATTTGCAACTCTTCGCTTTCTCTAAAATGCAGAGAGATGTAAAAACATGTTATTTTCCCATGAGGAAAACAGAACAATTGAGAAGAGAATGCATGGAGAAAATCACCTTATTTTGAACATTCACTGTTCACATAATCAAACATCACAGCATCAAATATGAGATGGAAAATACAGGAAAGAATAAAATGCTATAATAATTCAAGAAATCTACAGAGTTGTATTAAATACACCTTTCAATCAATTCCACTCATTGGAGCATCTGTATAAGCAAGTAGCTGAAGTTAGAAAGAATTCATCTGTGTCACACAGAAACCCTAATCTGAAGACATGCATTGAGAAATGAAGGCACTCCCTTGCAGAAAGACATACACACATGTGAAACGAGTCTTGGCTGAGGGCCCAGCCTGCAGCTGGGTACACTGCACTCTTTAATATGCAAAGTAGAAGCTGGTAAACTGTAAATATAAATTCAAGTATATGCCTATCAGGCATAGTGTATCAGAGGCAAGCACAAAATACACACCAATGTAAAGAAAAAATATGCCAGTGCAGCATTTTTTTAAGCCAGCCTTGTGAGAAAAGAAAGCACTTCCACAGCCATTTTGGAGCTGTGTTTACACTCCATGTACTGAAACTCTCCACCAATGCCAGAAAACTAACTACGCAGATTATGAGGCATTCTTACATACTTAACTTGTTTTAATTTTATCCTCACATTTCCATTTTTTATATAAAAGGATAGCCATGCCCTTAATCACCACAATAGATTTTTTAAATCCAATTTTTATTAGCAGAACCCTGTGCAAGACATACTTTCTTTGAAGTACTGAGAAACGTCTCTCACAGGCTGTTGCTTCCACCGCTACCTACAATATTCTATCTGCAATACATTAAACTGTATTATAAATTAGCCCTTACAATGGAACAACCAGGTCCATCAAACAAGACTGGTACACAATGTTAGAGAACACCGAGTTCCTGCATTTACATTATTTGCTTATACTAAGAATGGATGGTTCAACAAAAATGCAAACTAAGATGCCACATTAAATGGCTGCCACTTTTTAAATCACTGAATTCTTTCAAAATGAGCAGAATAAATTAAATGCAGCCATGAACAAGGAGCTATGTCCTTCAGTTACAACCCTCTCTTTTAGAAGTCTCTTTCTTGTAATCATATACACTCGTCAAAGGTGCAGTTAACAAACACTAACAATTTAACAGGCACAATAATGCATAGCAAAAAAAACCACTAATACAAAGTACAAAGACAAAGATCAGAGTTTATTTTTCAGCCTGAAATAAGATGTCAAGTAGCAAGCTCTTTGCATTCATTTCCATACTGAACAATGAGGTACAAGGATCTAACCAGGGAGGCCAAGCAAAAACAAAGCAATTATAAGTGTAGCTTGTGCCTGACAAAATTGCAAAAGGAAGAGCAACTATTTAATGTAAAGGAATATGTTTTTGCAAGAACAAGTGGAGAGATGCTGGTTCACTACCTATAGTGTGATCAGAAATTGAAAAAACATCTAATAATTGAAAGGAAGATGTCTAAAACTATCTCCCAAACGTCATCAGTTTCTCTCTGGAGATTTATACATTTACCAAGTGGACCACCACAAAAGTGTTGCTCAGAAATGGGCTGGATTCAGTTGGTTACAGAATCTATTCAACCTTGCATTCAAAGATCCAGCTAGATGTCTCACCAATATACATCACCTTCAGGAACCCCATCTCAATCTCAGCAGTATTACAGCCAAGCAAATCCAAAGCACGTCAGTAACACACGGCTTCTCCTCTCCCAGCTCTCTCTTCACGTGCCTGTCTAGCTACCACAATTACCTGCTTCACAAACACAAGCAGCTGGAAGTCATAATGCTGGCACTGCTGCCCTACGGTGATTAATATTAAGGCTACAAATATTTTCTGATGGCCAATTCTCACCCTAACATCTACAACCAGAGCTCAGTGTGAGAACTGCTCCTGAATCCTTAACGGGTCTGTGTGCAGCAGGGACGCGCCCGGTCCTGCTGCTGCAGCACGACAGGAAGAGATTGTCTGAACGTGCTCTCTGCATAAAGACACGAGTCTGAAGGAGCAGATGTTACAGCAGGCATCACGTCTCAGCCATCAGAGGAACCAGAGGGTGCATGCCTACTGAAATCCAAACCAGCCCACAGGGGAGCAAGGCAAGACGCTCAATGGCTTTCTCTATCAGAATGTCTACGGCATACAGCTATATCTGCAATGGCAAATACATAAATACAACACGTGAGGCAAGGCAAGCAAAAACCAAGCAAGCAGGAAATGTTCTGACTGACAGAACAGGGGAGATGAGCAAGCAAGGCCAGTGAGTTACAGTGCTACTAAAAGATCTCATAGATAACTAAATACTAGACACCCAAGTGAGCAGTTTTGTACTGTGGTTAATTTGACCTTAACACTGGGCTGCCACCAAAAAGAGACTCCCCCTTCTCTCCCCTCATCACTCTCACTGTTCCCAAGAACCAGCAACCTATTTAATCTCTCCCTTGTAGTGCATCTAACAACTGTGCAGCCATAATCACCAGTTCTTCAGCAAATCAAGGCATTGGTGGATGTGAAAGTGCATTAATATAGCCATACACCCCTCTTTACCCCTCATTACCAGGAGGTAATGAAAAATCTGCCTTTGGGCAGCAGTCAGGGGCTAGGCTGGATTACACACAATGAGAAACCACTCTCTGGAACTGCACAGCCTCTGCACCCACGTTCCCCTAAATACTTCGTTCATTTCAACCTTGCATTTGCATTATCTGCCTTAAATTTTCCAGTGTGGGAAGCTGAACACATGAGAGACCATCCTGGTTATGAAGATGTTTCCCCCATCTGGTATCAAAGCTGCAATGAAAAGCTTTCAGATGTATCAAGGTATGTCAGAAACCCTGAGAGAATAACTTGCATGGCCATGAGCATGAACTGTGAAATTTTCTTCTTATAAGTCATCAAAAAGCTAAGCCCTGAAATGTCAGGTCCTAAGGTATATATATCCACAGAGATTTAAAAAATACCAACTGTATATGTAGTTTGTAGTTATTCCTCCCAAAAATGAAATGTAAATGTTGCTCAAAGAAAGAAAAAAAAAATGCAATGATGTTTGCTAGACAGATGAATGGACTACTTTACAATTCTCACAATAACCACAGCAGACAAGTACAGACTTCAGGTGGAGAAGCAGAGATCATCTGGTGCTGAAACTGCAACTGCTCTTGCTGCCTGAACCTCAGATATCATAACAATGACGAGGTTTGACAGTCATGGCTTTGTATTAACAGGGCAAATAAACTAATTAATCTCAGGATGCCACTATGAGGTAAAATCAAATTATTCCCATGCAATTCTGGTGAAACTGAGGTACTAACTGATAGCTAAAACAGTATTTTCTGGCCATCAGGTATACATTCTAGTCTTGTTTCTGTAAGAACAATTATTTTCTGCAACAAACGGTACTCACCAGACTGATCACTTTTTCTGTGACCATGCAAAGATTAAGGATATCACAGCTGAGAGGTACAAAAAATGAGAATATTTTACCAACACAGTTGAATACCATATACTACAAAACAGGGACTCTGCTGCTTAGGACACACTAATCTTTCCACCAAATCTCAGTTGTGAAGTCACAACGTAAACAACTGCACATCTTCTGTGCTCATCACATTAATTCTGGCAACACACGATGAGGTCTTACCCCTGTCTGCCTTTGAAACTGATCGTTTCCTTCCTCAAAACTGCTACACAGAGGTATCATCTTCCCCAAAAAGTGTGTCAGCCTTCCTTTCAGCCCACAGACACAGGACCTTTGTGATTCTGTGTGGGGTTTGCTGTGTGGGATGGCAGCTAGAGGAAATGAGCACTGCACAGTATTAGGAGTACGCCCTCTCCAAATTTGCAGTCTCCATGCAGGCACATAAAATCCAAAGAAGCACAAGACAGCAGAAGCAACATGAAAGGGAGATAGCATGAGGAAAAAAGAGTATCTACATCGGGCATCTAAAGCCTGTAGTTTTACAGATTAAAAAAATGCATGAAAAACTGAAAGCGTGGCAAAAATTGTAAGGAAGGAAGGAAGATAGCACAAGTGAAAACTGAAAACACTGTCTGCAGTGCTGTTGGTGATTCTGTGTGCATGAAACATAAGAATTCTGTTCTGCCTTTATGAATTGCCTCTATTTTTATGTCTAACAGCTGCTTTTCACCCTCACAACATACTGAACCATTCCACTAAAAGAAGAGCAATAACAGCTACTAATTTGTCAAGGTGAAAAAAATAGCCAACACAGTAATTAAGAGCTAGTAAGTAATGAGCATGGTTACTTCAACACAAAATGGCTTTTTTGATTTCTCTGGAAAAGGTGTTAAGCCTGAAAAAAAGTAATTTGCAAAGAAGATAAAGACTACTCCAGGCTCCAGTGCTGTAATTCTGCAATCTCTGGGGAATGAGGAGAAGGATACATGGACAGAAGTGCCAAGCCACAGACAGGCTGAAGTAGGGCTTTTCCAGCAGGCCCCAAGATTCAGTATCAGCTTGGACGCTGGGAAGGTGGTCTGATTCAGGGCTGTGGGATGGTCACAGCAGCAATAAAAACAAGCCAGTCAGTCCCTGTGTCTAAAAGGGCTAAATTAAGCAAAACAGACAAGAAACCCATGCTAAACCTACCTTCTGCTTGCTTTCTTTACCTCTCGTTTGACAGCTACTTATTAAAGCATAGAAATTCCCTAGTGATGAAGGTCTGCAAACAAATGTTATTCAGCAGTGCAGAGTCTGAGGCCTCAGCAGGTGCTCCATGACCTGTAGGCTGGTTCCAAATGTGGAAGGGTAACAACAGAGTGGTCATTCCCAGGGAACACAGGAAATTTTAACAAAGTGTGGCAGCCTCTACAAAACCCAAAGAAAGGCAGAAGTTACTATTATATGACCCAAACACCATCTCCTACTGTCTGTGCAATACCAAGCAGAGGTAACAGCAGCCCTGCAGCTTTCCTTGTTGTGTCCTGGAATCCAACTCACTGTCCTGGTTTATTATTTTCTCACTGCCACCCCCACCACTTTGCTTTTGGAAGAGGACTCACACCAGCCAAGAGCTGAAGCTGGTACAACATCTGACCTGTTTCTAAAGGCCTCTTCTGAATTAAAGTGCGTGGCTGAGAAACTGTTTCTCTGAAAGATCCTGATCTAGCCGGGGAGACCTGGCAGGCAGTGCTGGGTCAAAGGTGAGAGAACCGTGCATTTCAAAACCACCATGGGGGACCAGGTAGGCTTCTTTATGAAAGACAAGGACAAAATAATAACTTCGGAACACTTCCCTTCTTTAAGGAAGATCAGCTGAATCCACATTCTGAGCATCTCTAGGATATACAATAATCCATTCCTGACAAAGTCTTTCTAACACAATTTTCCATTCCTATACAAAACAACATTTACAACATGAAGCGTCTTCTACGCAGAAAATGCGGCAGTAGAAACACTTCTCGTGAAAGGAGAAGTATTCAGTATTGAGAACTGCTTTGCAAAGAAGAGCCTCAGCTTCTGTAGGAAGAGTAGCCAAATACCTACAAATATTTTATAAACCCAAAGACTTGGTAACATACATCTATCTACAGATAGAGAGAGGCCACGTTCCCAGCAGAATTTGAGCACTTATGGTTAAATGGGAGCAAGGTTAGGAGTCTTAAGATTTGGTACAGAAAACACACATCTGGGATTCCTAAGCAAGCAAAGAGCAGACTAAGAGCATGACCATTACACCCTCCCTGCCCTCCAGATACAGCATTCTGCACAGCTGGAACACAGAGCTGCTGCTCTGCCTGCAAATGTGACTACCTGCAGACCTCACTGATCACACTGTTTCAGCAGCAGATTTTTAACAGTTTGAAAGGGGTGCTGTTAAGAAACAGCACTGGCAGCAGCCATTTACATACATTTATTCCTCTTGCAGAAAGCAGGAAACTCTGGAAGCTCTTCAGAGAATAAGAGCCGAGGGGTTGACATTCCCAACGCTACCTTCAGAGAGCACACAGATCTACAGCCTGTGGATCCTCTACAGATGCATATCACACAGTCTTTTTTTTTTTTTTTTAGGAAACATGAACAGATAATGGGACCATATATTTTAATTCTGAAGTGTCTCAGCACTGATGGATTAAATATATGACATTAAAATGTCAATCATCCTTCATTCAGGTGCACTGTGTATCTCTGGGTTGCCATTGCTATCAGAAGTCTTGAAGTAAGAAAGACCTGAATTAAATAATATTCCCCATCAGACATATTATTTCCTAGATTGAACAGAATAATTTTAAGTGAATCAGTACAGGAAAATAGCTCTTGGTCATATGAACAAATCCTTTGAAGAATAAAATGCACAATGCTGTCCTGACCTGACTTGATTTCCCTGAACCCAGAGAAGTGCACCTGGTGTTTCATTTCACCATAGTTTAGTTTCATGCAGATTTAGTGGCTAGACCTGCATGAAACATGAGAGATAGAAATTACAGCAATCTTAGGAACAGATACAAGTATTTGTTTAACATGCTTCAATTGCACTTTAAAACATTTTTAGGATTTTATGCAAAAATAGATATCTAGCAATGGTTTTAATTGAGGATCACTGATCTGCAGTCTATGATGTGGGAAAGAAAGCACAGAAGATGAAAGAAGTTTCTTATTTTTATTTTCTTATAATTCCTTTAAACTTTATTGATTTCAAAGGAAGTTGTTCACAATTCACATGTTGTTATTGAGGGTAGAAAGGGACTTGCCAAACTGTGAATAATTACCAACTTATTTCCTTCTTCCTGGAGGGAGAAAAACTCCCAGGAATACCAGTGTCAGTGCAGACTGACACAGATCTTGTCAGTCTATGTGTTACCTATTCCTTGAATTGTACATGTGAAAGTATGGTACTGTACAGATGGGCTCAAGTTAATTTTCTTCACAATGGCTTGCAGGATGCTGTCTTTTGGGTATGTAACCAGAAGAGGCCAGTCCAACTCTTTCATGTAAGGTTGAAAGAGACTGCAACAAGAAGATGGCAAGATATCAAAAGGCAATTCATTTTGCTTGGAAAGATGTAGAAGAACCATTTGCACAAGAAAGATATGGACCTGTTGGAGTGAGTCCAGAGAAGGCCACAAAAATTATCACAGGGCTAGGAGCACCCCTCGTCTGAGTACAGGCTGAGGGAGTTGAGAGGTCGGCCTGGAGAAGAGAAGGCTCTGGGGAGACCCTACTGTAGCCTTCCAGTACCTGAAGGGGGCCTATGAAAAAGACAGAATGTGATTTTTTTTTTTACATGGGCAGATAGGGACAGGACAAGGGAAAATGATAAGATAGGTTTAGATTAGGTATTGGGAAGAAATTCTTCCCTATGAGGGTGGTGAGGCACTGGCACAGCTTGCCAAGAGAGGTGGTGGATGTCCTATTCCTGGTAGTGTTCAACACCTGGTTGGGTGAGCAACCTGGTATAGAGGGAAATGTCCCTGCCCATCGTGAAACAAGATGGTCTTTAATGTCTATTCCAACCCAAACCATTCTGTGATTCTATGATAACCAGGGTTGGTAACACAGGGCTCTTCTGGGCATTGCTGTGCAGAGCTTATACAGCATCAAGTGAGTGGGGGTGGGCAAGAGTCTAGGAGAGGGCACAGCCAGCACAGTCCAGCCCAAGGGGCGCTGGCTAGGACCAGCCAGTGACTGGCAGTGCCATGCCAGGGACAGCAAAAGGAGGATGCCCCTAACAGTACATGCTGTGAACTTGGATTTCATATAGCAGCACTTCAAGTACTTATGTAAAACTCCAAATACATCCAGGTATGCTTTTTTTACCTCCCTTCTCCACTTTAACACAGGACCCAGGACTGTGTTAATGCAGGACCCAGAACGACTGTGCACCTCCAGCTTTGAAGGAACTTTGAAAACCATTAAGGAAAACATATTTTCAATGATAGCCAGTCTTGTTTCAGGTGTTACTTTCGGCATACTGTGACAGCTGCTCTTAAAATACACCTAACAGGATCAGCAACAGACCCACACCCTACTGTGGCTCACCACAGTCCCTATGTACTACTGCTGATGCCTTCTCAGGACTACCTAAAAACAGAGGCCAGACAAAATTAAGAGAATAAAAACCATTTATATTTATTGAAGGGCCTTCAGGTACACTTAGGGCAGACAGAGCCCACTCAGGGACTACACTCAAAAATGGATGATGGGTCACAGGTTTTCACACTTTTATAAGGTTGGTCCATTTGCATATTGTGGGTTAATTTTCCAATTACAGCTTCACCTAATGAAGTCATTCACCCCCAAGTTTGCTGCCCCCAATTCACTTTTGCTTACATTTCTTGGGGCCCGAGACACTAAGATGTCCGTGATTCCCAAACCTAGAGAAGAATGATTTTGTCTGACCAAAATGGGAAAGCTGTAGCTAACACTATATAGATTTTAGATTTATACACAGAAGAATTGGAGGATTACAAACATACAAAAAATATAAAAGCTAAAATCCTAAGGATCACTGCAGGCCTCGTTGTGAACCGTTATCTGATCTTTCCCTGCAGTAACCTGTTATATGAGTAAATTTATGTGAATCTGGATTACAATGCTTATTTAAAATCCCACTGACAGATGTTACGAACGTTACAAATGCTTCAACTTTATGTGTGCAAATATGCAAGGATTTTGTTTTCAAACTGCAGACAAGAAAGCAAAGTATTTTAATAAGAAACCTACACTATATACACCCAAATGGTTTTATATAATTAACTCAATTTTAATTTGTTTGCCTGAAACGAAACTGTTGGTTCAGCCAGGAGTTAGATCTAGTGATTATATTACAGTTTGCAATCATACTTACAAGCTATAGGGACACAAATTCATTTAAATCCAATTTTGAATCTGATCATGGCCACCATTAAAAATATCCTACGATTTTATAAAACTGTAATGTTTAGAGGGCACTTCCTCCAACCGAATATCTTTAGTTTTCTTTTTTTAAAAAAAGTGAAATCTAAAATGGGCCAATTATTTCTAATGAGACTACTGAAGACTGTTTTTCTACCCACATGAAAAAAATATATACTAATTGGCCAGACCTGGAGGCCTCAAGCTTTACATCAAGAACTTGATGGTAAGAGAAAGAGATGTTCCAGGTATCTGTCCATACAGACTTCTGTCCATAATACATACTGATAAAATCTGTCTTATCCTACATGCAGCACTGAATACATATGCACTTACAGATTCTGATTTTTACTGTTTTATTGTTGTGTAGTCCATTTTCTCCCTAAAGCATCAAAGTTTATTCTTCCTTTTAATATTCCTAGCCTATTTTAATTATTTCAATATAGAATGCTACATTTCCTTAGAATATAACACATTAATTTTTTCTCAAGAGTGTTACTTTTCTTTTTCCCTGAGACATCATCTTTCCTGACATGCTCATACTGCCATCATTTTCTCTCTGACTCAAACTCAAGCTCTCACAGCTATCCTTCCATTTCCCCTTCCAAATCTCACATTTGTCTCCTTTTGTCACTCCCTCTGCCATTTCTAATACCCAGCCACCCTCAGTTCCTTCAGTTTCTGCAGTGCTGTCTCCTGATTATCCCTTCCCATGCACCCATCCCTGGCTCCCAATCAGTAAGGCAGCTCCAGCACACTCACCTGAGCACTAGTTTTCTAAGTCTAGTCTGAGCTGTGCTCCCAAGTCAGATTTCTAATCTGTAGATGTGTAGCTGACGAAAGGTGTGAGGCTGGACACGAGGCAATGAAAGATCATTATTCCTGAAGTGTCCCAAAGCACTCCAGTAAGGTCAGGGACACCCCCTGATGTCACTGAACCTTTTCATTACCCTAGATTTCATGATGGGATGAGAAAACAGCATTCATTGAGTCATCAGACATCCACCAAAGTTACACTAGGACAAGACTTGCATAATCATATTGTTTTAAAATTGGTAGAACAGCACTTCTCATCGAGATCCACAGATGTTCATGCTGATGCAAGGGTACATGACTTTTCCCCATTCCATTAGATACCAATCTAACCGTCATTTCAAATACCTGAATGCAAATATATGCATTCATACAGCATAGATGCCTGAGCTCATAAACTACATTATGTCATCAGTGCAATACCCAGCTGTGAAAGACAATCTCATCCAGACCTTCTCCTCCATTATCTCTAACCTTTTTAAACATACCATCAGAGAAGGAGAACACACAAGAGCAGAATCAGGTTATAAAACATGCTTTTATAAACCAGGATATATACCAAGGCAGCCTGAGGTGAAATTGTAAATTGAGATATATAGATTTGGAGATCACAATGCACAGACTTTACAAGCATGGGAGGCAAAAAATCAACTGTTATTTTTCTTTGATTATTAAATACACGAAGGTTGTGGGTTCAACCCCCATATAAGTCATTCACTTCTGAGCTGGACTTGATGATACCTGTGGGTCACCCCTTTCAAGCCAGAAAATTCTGTGATCTGTGATGTGGGAAATAGATGTCAAAGTCCTGATGTGACAATTCAGTGGCACTTGAATCTCATTCAGAGAGTATGCTGGACATGCACTGTTCATTCTACTCAAAACACAACAATAAGACAAATCTCACAACTGCTTTGTATTAAAAGATGGATTTAGAGCAAAGTTCATTGAAAATTACAGGAGCCAATGTTGGCTGACTTGAGTTTCACTTCACCAACAGAACTCTTCAGCTGACCTAGGAGACAAAAGATTGAATGCTCATTAAGAAGTCTTTGACATCTCCAGCTGTCTCCACCAAGCACCTATGTTGCTGCTTCCAAGCATTTATCCATGCATCCAAGCAGCCCTACACAACTAGTCATACCCAAAAATCCTCACAAAAGGATTTAGGAATCCTGAGACCAAAGTTTAGAAAAGGTAAGAGGTAAAAATGAGAAAGGCCCTGACAATGTAAAGGTTTTAAGAAATTTGTAGTCTCTGTTTCCATTGCCAGTGCATGTTGAGCACCCTGACACCTCTACTCTGGGAAAAGAGCAGGATCATACACCACGGAATGGAGGGGAACCATTGGAACAAAACATTTAGTCATAATTTGAAACAAAAAATACCTGCATAGACACCTAAATTCCTTGGGAGTGAAAGTCCTGACACAAACCTGGCAGCTTTTCCTACTGGACACCTCAGGACACTCTCTCTGCACAGCCCCTCCTCAGCACCCTGACAGTCCCACCCACAGCTGGGCCCCCATACTGTCAGTTCCATGCTCAGGAAACCAGAGGAAGGTCAGTACATCTCACGAGATAGGTGCTGTAAGACCTGAGTAAGTTCCACAGTTATTTTGCAAATTATTCAGAAGACCAGCAAGTGTAAGCCTCTCTGACCCAAATGTTCCTCTACCTTCTTACTAGTACACTGGCACTTGCTTGCCAGGTTCATCCATCTTCACTGTCAGGGGAAAATAAAGTTGTACATTTTATTTCAAAAGGTGAATCTTTCTACCATGCTGTTTTGTAAGACACCTCTGCAGGCTCATTTGCCACTTTACTAAATGTAACTGTGAAGCAGCTGGTTATGAAATAATGCAAACTGAATTTCTAGGGTTGAAAAATGTAACGAAAAATGTGTATTCTATTTTCATCTGTTGTAGTCGGTTGAGAGACATTATTCTTCATCTCTTGTAATTCTGGAGGGGGAAGGAAAGAGGGTGGATGCCTTCTATTAATGGGACACCTGATAACACCAGATAAGGCAGTGCCTTCTTAGCTCTTCCTCCACCCAAGGGACATCACCTGTGAATGGGCCATTTAAGGCCTCTCATGACTGATAACATCACCTCATTCCATTGTGAGATGCTGCACCCAGTGGGAGGAACCAAAGCCTTTCCACCAGGATAAAACCTTCAATCCCAAACATGAATGCAGCTGGTTCACACTGAATCCTCGGGGGAAGATGGGACCCATCTTGCCAGCACTGGATCCTTTTTTTCTACAGGATCATCTCTACATCACAGAACAACATCTCTCACTCCAGGTGGACTTATTTGGACTCCTTCCAACACCCTGACAGCAGGGTGTCAGGTCGTATCTCTGACTCTGTCAGGGTTTTCTAGGACCTTTGTTTATTTGCTTTTTGTACTACTGCATTTGTATTTTTTTAAATATTCCTAGTAAACAACTGTTATACTTGTTCCCATATTTTTGCCTGAAAGCTCCTAATTGCAAACTTGTAATAATTTGGAGGGAGGGATTTTACATTCTCCATTCCAAGGGAAACTCCAGTTTTCCCTGACAGATACCTGTCTTTCCAAACCAAGACATTGAACTTCTCAAAATGCTGTTGATGACATTGGCCATGTGACATGGTCAATCTTAATGAAAATTATATGAAGGAATTAGAGAGTACCTTGAGCATCTGTAAATAAATATATATTATTGTTAAATATATGTTATTATCATATTAATAATTATATTTTTATTATATATAAATATAGGCTTAAACATTAGGATGGGAGTTTAGCTAGATAGATGGCCAAGCAGATGCACTAGGTTAGGTTCTTGGAGTGTAAATAAAGCCAGTATCACTGCTTCAACTTCATGCAGATGACTGCAGCTACAGACCTAATCTCAGCAATTTGAACTATAAATGAGATTATTTCAAAATTAAATTTGGCCCAAAGTTAAATATTTGCCTCAATTACTCCAATAAACTTTAACTGAAAAAAATGGAATAGCGATGGTAAAAAATGACCATATAAAAGAAACTAAACTGTGCTTTCTCATTAGTTAGGCTTATGTCATTTCATCAGTTTACATAGTCCAGATGTGGAGAGGATCAGGCTAAATGAAGAAACCTTTTATATACTCTGTTTCAGTCAACATACTGATAAGCAGCCAAATGAAAATGTTTCTGTGATAATCTCCTGAAACTTATCAAGTACAATAATAAAAATCTTAGCAGTTCTGACCAATTGACTTCAAAATTGAAACAATCTAGGCATGAAAGTCCCAACATCACCCCAGCCGACTCCACCTCACCAACCAAGCATTTTTTCAGTACAGTATATTATGCAGTTAATCATGAGCATATTGCAATCATTAGACATTGAAATCACTGAAGTCTGAGAGCTGTAAAGGATTCTCACTCAGTAAACAGCAGATAATGTCCCAATCACTGGCATAATGTGCCACTGCAGAGCCATGGGCTGCACCCAACAAGGAACTTAAGGATATTAGGGGTAGAACAGCTCAACTGTTTTATCTATCTGAGCCTTGAATACACATCAATCAGATGCATAAATTATTGCTTTTTTAATTTTGGTTAGAAAATTTGAATAAAGTGTGGTATTAGTCATACTCAGCCCTTCAAATTGAAATAAGACAAACCTGGCGTTGTATCTCTTAAGGAAATAACACTTTAGCATGTGACACATCCGGCTTCAAACTCTTGCCAGAATTATGTACTGCCATTAAAATAAATTACAAAAAACTCCAAGAAAATAAGAGGTACACAGATAATGACAAAACAGATTTTTCACTGCCCTTATTGTCTTTTAACATATATTATTTGTAGAGGAAAGTACAGCTTACTCTGTCTTTGCTGTGTAACACAATCTCTCTAATAAAGATGCCTTCCCCCACACAGGCAGGCTTGCACCTTAAACTGATGTAACAGAGCTGAATATCGACCTGTGGTCTTTCTTTGCCCTACTTCCTCCTGATTTCACTTCTGCAGTCCTTCATGCAACAGCAGCAGCAACAAAAAGGAAACAGTGAACCTCTTCCTGTGACAAGGATCTTCTATCTTCCGTCACACACTAACAACACCCTAAGCAATGCTGCAGAACCCCTGCCAGCCTCAGGGCACTGTGAGAACTTAACAGGGAAGTGAAGGGCAAAACTCATTTGCATGTGTATTTAAAAAAAACACACACAGATCTGAACCAGAAAAAAAATGAAAAGGAAAAAAAATCTTATTATTAAGAGCTCGGATGTATTCAGATCCATAAATCCTCCGAGAAAGGACAGAATGCTAACATGAAACCTGACACCACTTGCCAAAAATCAATGTCTGTGCACACACTGGATATGGTCAGGAGTGACTGCATATGCTGCAGGTTGGTTCATGCTGGATTATTGCATAAAATTAGCAATGCCAAAGATATACTTTCTGCATAGTTCCTCTTCAGGAGCAAATATTTTATGCTTAACTTGAAGGACTCCAAGACCTCTGGGAAGCAGAGGCAAGAAAAGAGGTCTGTGATCCTTCTTCAACTCCTTTCTTCACAGTTTTCACTAATACTGAACTTACAGAATTCCTTCTATTTGCCTGGCAAGCTTTTTGCTGGCAACACAAGGTTTCCCCCAGACTCAGTATTATTTCTTAGGATGTTTATTTTATCTGACCCGAGTTCCACTGAACTGCCCTGCAGGGTTTTGCAGTCTGCCAGCCCGCCCCTGGCCACAGGGCTCCCTTGCCCTCGGAGCAAGGAGGGCAGCCTGGTGGAACCACAGGCTCCCGTGGGACACTGCCAGGCCCCACAGACAGCAGAGCTCTCTGTCCTGATCTGCCAGCTCTGAAAAAGACAGCCCTGCAGGTGGATCCCTGTGCCCTGCCGGGGTGTGACAGGGCAGCCTTCGGGGAGGGTGCTGGCACAGGAGTTCCACACCCCCACCATTTACACAGCTGTCCGTGGCTCACCCCTCCGGCTGCACTTACTGCTACACAGCCCCGGCAGATTTCCTGGGCAATACAGGGGCACACCTCACCCACCCTCTGCCTTCGGGGCTGCTGATCTGCACAACAGGAAAATCTGGTTTACAAGCCTGACCCTTAAAATATCACAGGTATATCCAAGGTGTCCAGTTCGCAGCAGTGAAACTCCACTATCAGGACTCCACTAACAGGACAAGTAATTCATCTGTGACTTATACTTATATCATAAATCAAAGCAGACTCCAATCAAGGAAAAATCTTAAACATTACAGAGAGCAGAAAGTCACTATCAAGCACTATTACTGACCAAATACATGAAAAGAACATTGTCATGATCACCAAAGTGAGTACTGAACATCCTCAGTGTTCAAAGAGACAATTAAGAGCACCATGTACCTAATTAACCGTGCATTGTTACTGATAGAAGTATCAGATTTCATTTATTTAGGGGAGCAGAATTAAAAAATAGTTTCTGGAGAGATACTCACAAAGGTCCACAGAGGTTGCTTGTTAGAGTAAGCCTGTAATACGAAGAACAGGCAACTGTGTAGGCAACATTGGGTTTATTTGCTTTGCCATTCTGTTTTACATTTTCTGTAATGCAAGAGCATACAACTTCTGCTGGTTCAGGCTAAAATTCACACTTACACCTGTGCAGCATCTACAGTTAAAGATCTGAAATACACACCATTTCTGAATATCTCTTAAGTACTTACTTAGGTACAACAGAAACCACAAAAGCACTCCAGCTTAGAAGGACTTTTAAACCTAAACCAGCGAACAACTCAGACAGCAGCTGCAATTATTTCAGCAGTGATTATTTTTTCCTAGACACACAGCAGTGAACACGTGCATCCATTATTCTGGTGAAACCTCCAAAGAACTGAAACAAGCATTTCAGAATCTGTATCTAAACTGAAAAGAACTGGGAGATGCATGGTCTACAGCTGCTCCATGCTGTTAACCTTCATGGCACACTTGTGCAACGCCAACTGTTCTGTATCTGTCTACCTCAACAATACAAACACAACAACCAGCAGTTTTTGTCAGAATAAATCAGTACGCACAGCACCTCTGGAAAACAAAAGGCTGTAAGAAAGAAGGTGGAAAATGACAAGTTGGGAAGAAATAGGAAGACAATTGCAAGGAGACTATGCTCCCCAGTGGCACAGACAAAATTAAAATAGCCGGAGTTGGTTTCAAACTTAGTCTCTAACTTCTGCAGACTGAAGTCATCATTATTGCCAAAGGGGGAGCACAGAAGTGGTATTTTCTGTGGGATAAGGTCTTCCCTGTGCCAGAGGTATCCCGTGGGACCACCACTGTTATAAAACAAACTAGTCAGTGCTTTGCCAGGTTCGGCTCAGCAGTGAAAACAAAAACAGAGACCACTGTGGTGTCTCGGCCTTTGCCTACAAGTTGCACCACACTCAAACCTGAGCCTCAAACGCCACACTGCTGAAAACACCTGTTTACTATGTGGGAGAACATCTCAGGTCCCTATCACTTCACGCATCTCTGCACCACTTTGGTCCTCCCCACTTCATTACAATCCATTCCTAAAAACAATACTTTGTATCTCTCTTCATCAGCCTCGATAAAACTTGCCCTTTCTTGTCACCTAAAATGCAAACAAAACTAATGTGTAATTTCACTTTGGTATGTAACTAATTGTGCATATACTAAACTTTTCTATTAGAAGTCAAAGAAGATAGCATTTATATTTAGCTTTGCTCTATTTAAACTTCCTTAACAAGATGAATATAATTATAGACAGCTCCGCAATGCTGTAAGTTGGCATGACTTTACCAAATTCTGTGGCAGTTTGTCAATTTAAATTAGCTGAGAATATGGTAATAATGTTACATCACAAAAAGTACAACAGAGGAGTTTGCTTGGGACAAAATAAAGACAGGAATATGCTGTAAGCAGCCACAAGAAGAAAAAATGCTCATTAATAACAGTAATTTATGATGATCTTCTCAGTACTTATGTCAAAAGTTCTGCAACGTACATACACTGAGATATGCTGGAAATGTTCTTTAGAAATTTAGAAATTGCCATGCCACACAAGACAGGCCACCTTTCAGAGTGGGCTTCCAGTCAAAGACTTGACTCACTGTTCTGCTGGCTGATTATACCTTTTTAATAGGTGAAATAAGTAAAGACTGCAGCCAGCTGTTCTTGACCCCAAATGATTTGTGATCAATTTAGGTCCTTCATAAAACCAATAGCTTTTGTAATTTTGATCCTGACTCATTTAACTACAACTCTTGCTCTCTTCATGGACAGCAAATGCCTAATCCTTAGGAACCCCCTGGGAGACCAGCATCTTCCACACATCCATGTCTGCCTTGAAGCCAGACAGTGCTAGATGCAGAATGCATTTACCTGACATATCTCTTTGTGTTTGCTGCCCTTGGCAAAGGTCAGTTTTCTGCTGAACTGCAGGATGAATGTGTGTCTCCATCCCTTAAATAAGGGCATACATTTTAGTGAAGTAATATTTTTTGGTATCTCATCATTGATGTTTAAACATAGAAACAACATAGTAAGCAATTATTCATCACAACAATCCATAACAAGTAAATGCTTATGAGTAAGATATAAATTCAGGTACAAAAAGAGCCTGGAGTCTCCCTGTACTTGCTTCCTCCCCATCTGTGATTCACAGGGAGAATGTGATTCTTCTAATTCACTGTATCTAGGTAAAACCAAAGAAGTATTAGAATCACTCACAACTCATTATTTAAAAATAGAATACCAAAATAAACAAATAAAATGTAACAGCTAAAACATGGAATTGTAAATGTCCTTAGACTACTCACAAACATAGTTTACGTAGGTGCTAACCCCATGTAATTTTACTTAAATGTTTTAATCAACACCGAAGTTTTCTGTAAAAATTCCATCAACAGCTAAAACTGGAACGAGAACACATAGAAAACAGGACTGTATACCAAAGGCAAAAGTTATGTTCTCCTGTTGCCACTTAAACATATCCAATTTCACTGTTCTTGCCACCCACTGATAAAACAGTAGTCTTTCTTCAGCATGAACCTACAAAACCCTAGTATTGAAATTTTATGCCAAGTCTAATAAGCTTTGTTCTACAGAATGGTTAAAAGTCTTCACAGCAAATTAATTCCTTAACATTACACTTTCTCAAAAGAACAGAATTAGTATGTTCAGTTTTCAGCTGTAACTCTACTACAGCTACAACCATGTATGAAAGAGATCATGTAATATTCATAGAATTGCATTAAAACAGTAAACTACTTTATATAATACCCTATCTGTAATGGAAGGCTATTGATAGTGCTCGTAACTGCTGCACTAAGGCATAAACCAAGTATGTTTTCCAGAAGTTTTTAATACCTGAAGGTAACAGTTTTTTTGGTCTGAAATACTGTGATTTTTTTTTCCTATGTTTCCACTGTTTTTCGAAAATATATATTGAAATGACCAGTTTTTAAATACAGACAAAATCAGTATGATCTTTTCAGTTTTTCCCTGAATAGTCCTTGAGAAGAAATCATCATTTCTCTTTCAAGTAATGGGTTATATCTACAAAAACATCTTGAACCATTTTCAGACTCATCTTAAGAACTGATACTGATTCTGACTGAATGACAAGTAAAGAGGAAGAGGTTTTTCATGTGGCCCAGCAGACTACATTCTTAGAAGACAACTGTGACAACCACATTTTCAGATGTTAAGGCTAAAAAGACAGAGGAGGAGCATGAGTTTCACAACTGGCCATCTGTCTGTGCCCTCAGCAACATCAGCAACATGGTAAGCATGCATGAATCAGAAGTTTTTTTCAATGGATAGATTGCAGCTCTCCAACCATCCATAAAAGTACTCAAAAATGAGAAAATCTGCAAAGATGACAGAAAACAGAATTCTGGTCTTCAGAATTTCCCCCACTCAGATGAAAAAAAATCACTCAAATCACTCACTGTCATTCACTAGGCATAGTCAGCACGAAATCTAGTATTCAGTGGTATCACTGTGCACACAAGTGGGCCTCATCACATCAGCAGAACTACTCTAGACTCAGAGCTAGATCTAAATCAGATCAAGAAGTTGACTGTCAACAGGTGCTTTTACTACAGTGAGATGCTTCCTGATTTCAACACCTTTATCAACTCCAGACAGACAGAAGAACGTCCCAATTATTTTAATATTTTACTGCATGCGTATTCTGGGGTGAGAATTCCCTATCCCAGATGACTTTTTCAGTATTAAGGAAGAGGAATAAGCAAGAATGAGGGATTACACACACACGCACACACACACATACACACACAAATTATGTACTTTGCTGAAAAGCTAATGACCTGAAATGCTGTGTCCATAGCCTATTTTTAATGCTTGAGAGCAACCAGTGTTTGTCACAAACACCTTACACCTTTTTGGGTAGAAACACGACAGCTTGATGGTGCAAAGTAATCCTGTCTTTGGCTTGGCTCTTAATGTGAAAAATTCTTCTCTATGAACTTAAAATGGAACACTGATTTAGAGCAACAAGATTTGAATATGACAACCAGCAGGAGATGAAATGCAGAATGCTACACAATCTGAAAGGAACATTTCTTTTAATTACATACTACTTTCTACAAATGGTATGTGACCATTTTTTGCACTCTGTTTAAGCAAACAGTGCATTTGATTATCCAAGTGACACACTGCTGCCCTTTTTATTTCTGATCAAGGGCTTGAGGCTGGAAGGAAACATCTGAAGGGTTAGCTAGTGTTTGAGTGTTAGCTAGTTTGTTTGAGCTTCCTCTTTGCCCTTAATTCCCAGCTCCAGAGGGGCTCCCACTGAGCACTATAGACTCTCCCTTGGAACAATTCAGTTCCATCCTAATTGCCAGGACATGATACCATTTTCTGTGACAGACAGGAGAAGACAAGGAAGGCTCACACAAATCCTCTGCCTTCAGGCAATCTACAGGAAGGTGCTCACCCCCAGCACTGGACCAATGCTGTTTTCTGCCTGGTGCCTTGCATAAGCATGTGCAATACCATGGCTTACCTGGATGCCCTAGCAGTCCCAATTTCTGATGTGAAACTCCCAGGAGGGCTCTGACTTGAAAAGAAACAACTGCACTCATTCCTTGCTCTTCCTGACACAGAAGTGGGATGATTACCTTGTGTGAGCATGCAGAAGGCTCTCGGGGAAAGATGTTAATTCTGTATCTTGTTCAGGTTCTCTTCTTTCAGTAAGATTTTCTAGCTACTGCTACATAGCACAGTATGTTTACCCTTATAAGTCAATTTTACATTGTTAAAAAGGAGCTCCTTTTCCTCAGATGAGGCATATTCCATGAAATACCTGTAAAAATCTTCACCTTCCTCTAGCAAGGAGGACATAAATTATCCTGTTCCACGGGATTTATTTAATGCCAAAGCAGAATCATGCATTGGACTTTCTTTAGATTTACTCATATTTCATCCCTTTCTTAGTTTTAATTTTAAGTGAGCTCTCTCAGCAAGCTTAAATTTATTTTCACTCTAGGTGCTGAAACTATTTTGACTCAAGAGTGGTTAGACTCTGACTCAAATGAGAATTCATATTTTACACAGTAAGTAATCCATGGAAAAAAACATGTCAATAGGTATCTTCAGTTCTTTATTTATGAGCCATGAAATATATGGGAAATTAGTAGAAACTAACAGGAAAAGGCAGAAATGGCATTAGTCCCAATGTAGAGAAAAATGATCTAAATTAATTTTGGCAGAGTGAACTCTGCTTTCAAATTTATTTGTCTTACCACATTAACACTTTAACAGTGACAGCCTACAGATTTATTTTTAGGTACTAGTATGTTAAAATATGTAATGAAAGTAGAGAAAGAAGTTACTGAAATTGTTTTCTGTAAAGACATTTAAGCATTTTCCCCAACTCTGTGCTGGGAAACCATTCAAAAAACAGTGCATACATCTGTATGGCAGAAACACCTGCAATAAAAATTGTGATGCTTTTAAAAAGTGCTAAACAACCCGTGTTAATACCTAGACTGCTAGGTGGTGTGGCAGCTTGACACTTCTGAAAACTAGACCATTAATTTAAATGCCTAAAACCACATTTTTCTCACTGAAAGGAAGAGGTTCACAATTTAATCATTCTTAGTATTGGTACAGTAAGCAGCTGAAAGAGGACAGCAGCTTGCTTCACCAGACCTGTACAGGATCTCCACAAGACCATGCTCTCCCTGAAGAGTATGGTTTTCTGCCTCATGCAGTCATGGGGACAGAGTTAATTTCAGAGACACTTTTTAATAGCAAAGCACGAAGGAGCTGTCAGACAAAAACCCAGCAAAATAAAGCAAGCTCAGTAACACCATGAATGGAATGGTGGTAGTGATTTTGCTTTTCACAGCCCTTTAATATTACACTTAATGATGCAATTTTACTGTTGTGAACTCTTTCTAGGATGAGTCATTTGTTAAATCACACCTTCTGAATTTCTTGCAATATTTACCAAAAAACTATCTATAGGAATGTATGGATAAGTTTCATGAACTTACTTTACACAGACAATATTAGAAGTAGTATAAAGGTACATTAGAATGAAGGTACATTACAGAAGCCCATAGAACAGAAAATGCTTGTCTTAGAGAGATTTTAGAACCGAATTTTTAGTAATATTTGACACAAAACTACCTTTTTTCAAGTACCCAAGGCTGGATTCAAGATTAGCTTATCAACCAAATCTTTAGTGAAAAAATGAAAATCACAATTCTTGCCATGTTATAGCTAAACTAGATTCCTATCTCATACCACAGACTTTTCTCTCCTGGAAACAGTATAGGAAATGGCATAGTAACAGCAAAAAATGTTAAGCCATATTTGAGAGGAAATTTAAAATTGAAAGATGTAGAAATTCCCAGGTATTTTGAAACAGCAATAAACAGATGGCGAGGTAAAAGCTGCGTATCTAGTTTTCATCCCTCTTACTGTATGAGTAGATTTTAGGAATGTAATTACCTACTTAATAACCTAAACACAAAGTTACACACAGGCATCAGCACCAGAAGATGCACTGTGCACCAGCCCTTCCTAAGCTCTGCATAAAACTGATTACATCTAAACTAAAACCATTCAGGGCAATGAATTCCATTAAAATCAAGTTCTCACCATCCCAAGTCATACTTTCAAGAACATTTCCATCTTATGTAAGCTACCGTTTCCAAAAGGCATAGTCCAACCTTCCCTTTCCAATCCTTGCACAGCCAGTAAGCACACTGCCATGTAACCAAACTGGTTACAGGAGGAGCTGAGTCCAATCCAAAACATGCTGGTCTTAAATTACATGATTTTGGAAATTAAAAAAAAACAAACAACCAAACAAGTATGTTTCATTTAGGTATTTTCTGATGGATGTAATTGTGTTTTAGCTTAAAAGCTGTTTTTCAGTTTTCCCTTTTTTCCTGCATTTTACATAAATTTAACATTAATATCAAAACACATATCATTTACCCCAAACACATTTTTCTTTACAACTCTGTGTACCAAAGACTTCAGTGTTAGTAAGTTACACCAGAATTTCAAAATTCTTCACTGAGTGAAATCTCTCATGTAGACAGTTCTATAAATCCACAGAAGCAGCAATAGAGCATACCATAAAAGGGGAGAAAAAGGTTACCTGTACCTATTTATTGTCAAGAGGTTTAAACACCTAGTGGACATAATGGCCATAGTGATTCCATCTCTAGCTATGAAGTTACAAGCAATTTAGTCACTCTTTCAGTGGCACAGACATTCCACATCTGTGAAAAGCTTCACTACTACAGCAAAGTGGAAACTAACTCATCATTTCACATGAGAGCTTTTGATACTGCAATGACCTAATGAATAAAACACAAAGCGCCAAATATTCAAAATGAAAGCCATGTAAGATAACAGTCGTTATTTTAAGCAAAAACAAACAGATATTTCAGATGAAAATTTCCTTGCATTTTGAGAACTGCCACTGTTACAATCATGGTGCTGAAGTACAGAAGAAGGAAGAATGTAAGTCCACTGCATGAATAGGAGATGAGAACTTTGCTGGTAAAATTATTCTCTGTGTTCAGGTATTATTTAGTTTATTTGCAATATGCTGCAGTATTAGATCTCATTATTAGTTCTCAGGCACAACCTTATCATCATTGTCCTTCACAGCCAATGAGAGTTAAGAATGTATTTGAATGAAGAATTATTTCAGGACTGGTATGATGTCCTTGTTTAGCCTCAGGAAAAAAAAAAAAAAAGAAAAAAAAAAAGAAGGGGGAGAAAAAACTTAAAAAAAAAAAAAAAAGAAAAAAAAAAAGTAGGGTGAGAAAAATACTAAAGAGAAAATTTCTTTTTTCAGGACAACCAAGCACTGCTTCTATGTAAAGCATGTCAAATGACATATAAAGTGAAAACAACTTCAGGGCACCATGCATTTTTATCTGAAAGATGACAGATCAGCAGATCTGTTCAGTCTGCATGGTTTCTGAAGGAACAGTGTTTCATACAGTGACAGAAAAAGGAAACTAGATATTCTTTTAAGATGGAGAACTTTACATGTTCACAATTTAATATCTGGTTGAAATCCTTCAGAAAAAAAAACCATTAAAAATATAGTAATTTTTAAATTTTTTTCTAGATATAGCTAAAGGAGAGTAAATCTTGCACAGTCACAGCACCTGACTGAACACCTCTTTTTATAAGAAATCAACCTACTTATTTCTTTCTGACAATGAAATAAAAAATATTAAATTGATAAACAATCTACCCTCTACTTACTGCCCACATTCTGCGCAAAAACGTGCTTTTACGAATAAATTGCTAATTACAACCTTCCTGAAACAGGTCACATCTCTGCAGTGACAACATCTAATAGTTTGGAAGCGTGAACACAACGCATTAAAGAATACAGGCTAAAAGGATTGTCTGAACTACTACTGCTTTGCTATGGGATTACAGGTTAACTCCACACAAGCCATAATAATTGTTCTCTGTATCAGGTTTATCTATTTGGGTGGATCTGCAGCATGCTTAGGTACTACCTTAAAATTTTGAAAGTGCAGGAAGAGGCTGTGCAATCAATCCAAGCAACAAGGGAAAAATCAGATAAAGTCTGAGAAGCTGGTCCCAAGAAAAAAATCTCACACAGATAAAAAACTTAACAGTTTGAAGAAAAAAAAACTGCAGATAAACCTTTGGTTCTCATAATAACTGAAATAATACTGGTACACTGACTTCCATGGACTTAGCCTAATGTACTGTGACTCTAGCTCTGGATTTATAAATTAACATCACTGATAAACTGGCGTAACGGGCACTAGAGGCAACCACAGTATGCTAAGGAAAACCCAGAGACATATTTAACTTGCTACTATTGTCATCTGCCAAAAATTCTCACTTATCAAACAGGCTGTCTTCTTTCAAGGGCTTCTGCTCTTCCATGTAACCACTAAGGCTAAACCAAGGCCTTATTATACACTGACCTAAAAAAAATATTTAAAGGAAACAAAGCGTGAAAAACTCTTAGTTTCAAGCATGCCTAATAGCGAGTACTAAAGTACTGTAATCTTCCTTACACACCACTTCTACTCTTACTCATTCAAACCTTTTCTTGGTTTGAATTCAATGAACATCCACTCCTTTGCCCATTTCTCTAATGCTTGTGCTCCTGTGGACTGGAAAAACAAAAGTCATTGGGCCGAGTATGTGAAGCAACTGAACAAGGCCTGTTGGTTGATGAGTCCATGACCATGATCTAAAAGAGGCTGTATCATTTCAGGACAACTCCTGAGTACAATAATCAAAAAATGGTATTACCACTCAGGAAGTTCACAGCTGTAGCAGTGTCAGCAAGAAAAAACTCAAATCCAAAGGCCAAAAGGAAGTCCTAGGATGACCTTGTGCTCTCCTAAACTTACCAGGTATAAGTCACAGCTGTTGACCCTGCACTGGAGCCTTGCCCAAATGCTGCACACCTTGCAGTATGCTGCTGATCCTCAACCTCCTCAAAGAAGAAACCACTCAGGCACCTTTGATGTAAGAAGCTGAAGTTTTGTTCTGAATAGCTTTCATTTTACACACTTTATATGTATGAGAGCTTACTGCCACAAGCCTGCCCTCAGTACACCACTGTACACCAAGAATACCACAAAACAACTTCCTGATCACAACACAAACAAGGAGGGAACACAGAGAACACAAGACTTTTCTCTAAAAGGATGCTTTTTAAATGTCCTTTAAATGTGAAAAGGAAAGTGGAATTTGAGTGTGCTCTAAGTAACAAACCACTTCCACCAATTTCTGTAAGCATTACAATTGTTCCTCAATTGTGTTTGACTCACTAAGGTCCTGAGACTGGTTTTCAGCCACCAGTTTCCTAAGCAGATGCTGACCCCTGTTAAAATTCAAGGCTGGGGAATGTAAGGCCCTCTTCCGTTTCTCATTGAGCAGGTGCCAAGACTTTGTTTCAACATTGATAAACCAGTTTGTTTGCCATCAGTAATGCCCTCAGGCTTTTTTATTCCTCTCAGAAAATGGAAACAACAGACAGGTTTAACTTCCTGTTTTCTTGCTGCAGTATTTGGTTTAGAGAACAGTTCAAAGTAACTTTCAAATTCAATCATTTTAGTTAAATGATAAACAGTGTCTCTGTTAAATAGTTTTTACTGTATTGATTCAAAGGAATCTACTCCACAGCAGGTACTGTAAAGAAAAGCAAACTTTTATTGATGGATGGCAAGAGAACATGCAGGGTTAGTACCTCCACATGCATGTCTGACTCTAGTTCATTTTACACAGGCTTTTATACTTTTACAATTCTGGATCTGCCCTTGTTTGTTTACCTGTCTAAAAGGTACAGTTTTAAGGGCTGGGATCTTACGTAACTCGTAGTTTCATTATCTTAGGGTTACAAACATGGTGGATAGTTCCTATCATATTCATCACATTTATCTACCTGGTATCATGCTTTGCTATAGCTGTGCTTTATTGATTAAATTCTTTGATTTTCTATCTTTTAAAACTTATGACTTTGCATTTTTCTAGCCTTTTGTGACTGTTAACATGCCTCTCCCTTCTTATCACCTTAGCCCACCAGGTCTAGGCCTTACTTGCAAAACACAAGCAAAACTTGCTAAACACAGCAGCCACACCTTTACGATTTTGTAAATTCATACCTATGCTAAAGTGCTTATATCACGTGAGGCCCGTGTTTCAGTATCAATCCTTCTGAAACTGTCTTAAAACCACAACAAAACAAAACATATATTAAAATACTGAAGACAAAAGTATACTACGAGCAACCTAAAAATATGTTGATTCTCAGCTACTGGGTGAAATATTCTACTTCACTGAAAATTACAGAAGTTGTCCTTTCCTTCAGTAGGAAGCAGTAGGTTAGTGAGGTGGAAAAACATTTTTCTGAGCAATCCTGAAGCCTGAGGACCATCTGGGAGTCTGGTCCTACAGGCAAATCCCAAAGCATGCACAGAGGGACCATCGATGGCTGTGGGAGTGCTGCCTTCACTGACAGGTTCACTGGCAAAGAATATGAAAGAATGCAGTATTTTAACGTGATGTACCCTGAGAGAGAAAAATAACTGACAAACATACCCGAGAAACTGAATGGTTGAAAAAAAAGGAACCAAAAAAACCCTCAAAAGTTCTCGCTGTATCGAATTTTAAAAATCTAGCTAAAAGAGACCAATTTACCATTTACTTTTAGCACTTTATTAATCCTAATCCCTAATTAACAATTAGGGAAAGCAAAATAATGTGTTCAAGTTCCTCCATATATTTCCTTTTGAAAACTGTCAAGCCCAACAAATGCTGAAATATATTTTGAAAAGGTGTACAGGTACAATTCATAAATACAAGTTTGGATCCACTTAAAATAATATTTAAACATTCAAAGCAACACTTTTTTAGCCTTGTAAGTTACACTGACATTTCATTTAATGTCTCAGGAATTTAATTTGGTCAACTGCAGACAGCCTTGCATCTGCTGTGGGACCAAATATGGCTCTCACGCATCGAAGCTGCTGATGTGAAATTTGGCCTATTTGTTACTACAGTCTTAACTTTTCCTAGTTTTTTTTTTAACATGAATTAACTGTACACCATACAGTGATCCCTTGCAATGTCTCTTAGATTTGCGTATGGCAGGAATTCTAGGTCTCTATATAAACTGAAAGAAAAAAAAAAAAGACAAAAAGCTTCACAGAGCAGGACTCTGTGGAAGCAGCCTCTGAAGACTAGGATCACCTCTCTCACCACCTCCCTCCAGACCTCTTCCTCAGTTTACTTTTGCACGAAGGTCGATGATTTAATCGTCCTTCTTTTGCAAAAGATAAGGAAACAAACGTGCCACGGTATTGAACCACTGCATTTTACTGCCACCGGGAAATTGAGTCGTTACTGTAAAAAAAAAGTACCTTTTGGAGCCTCCAATATAGGTGAAGGTAAAGGTGGAGTCTGAGTACCTGAAATCTGAAAGACAAAGAGGCGCTTTATTACAACTTGCCTTTATTTTGGCTGAAGTAGCCGAGGTTTTACGGAGCAGCATTCAGCTCCCGACGCGGGGGCGGCAGAGGGGGAGTCGGGGTGAGCCAGAGGAAATGCAGCATCTCCCCCAGCCCCTCGCAACAAGTGCCCGGCGCTATGGCAACGGCAGGGAATTCCATTGTCACACACGGCAGCAGGCAGCCGACAGC
>VXBR01008263.1:362639-378978 GCA_013400215.1 Cisticola juncidis
CGGCAGCCCAGCCTCCGATCTGTCGGCGGGTGTGCGTGCCCGTGGAAGCAGTGAAAGGAGGATTTAGAGCCTCTCTGTGCCCACCGTGGTGTTAATTGCGCTCCTCTCCCCTCATTCTCCGGCAAAACTCTCGCAGACCTGAGGGCATCCGGAGAGGGCTCAGGCAGTCCCGTGCCTAGCAGTGGGCGCTCATCCAATTTACAGGCTTGGGGCTGTAGTCCAGAATAAGTAATGACCATAATACAACTTGGAAGGAATCATAAAGTCCGCAAAAACAGATATTCTTGCACCCAGATGTAATGCTTATAGTTAATAAAATCAGGTCTGAATGTAGTAGGAACAGATTTGATTACAACATTGAAAGAATATTCACAAAATTCAGGTTTTACGTATTAACCCTGTTTTAAACAGCTCCTATGTATTATCCATTCTTGAGTTCAGTTATTCTAGTGGGTGGTTTTCATTTAGGTTTTCTTTTTCATTTAGGAAGTCAGTGTTAAGCACGGATTATTGATTTCAAACACAAGACAGTATTTTTATGAAAAACTAACTTCATAATTTTTCTTATCTGTAGGGGGGGATAGAAGGGAACTTCAAATCCATCACATGATAAGATGTTTTGCCTCTTAGGGAAGACTTCCAGATGAGTTTTCAGTGTGGAAACTGTATGACATTGCTTTTCATGTGAGTCTGTCCTTGGATAAAACTTACATACAGTTAGGAATAATTTTTTTTTTTTTACCATAAAAGCTTATACTTTTTTTCTTCTGCTTTGGTAACAGGGAGCACCAGGCTAATGCTTTTCAGCAGGAGATTTATATGAGGGAGTTGTACTGGAACCAATAGCAGGAGGTTTGGAACTAGATGAACTTCAAGGTCCCTTCTAAGACAAAACATTCTATGGTTCTACAATTTTACTCAGCAAGACTTTTCAAGGCACACAGAAATTATCAGTGTAGTCCCAAATACAATATAATATGGTAAGACATTGTCATTATGTCAAGTGATGAAATGTTGGTTAAGAAGTGCTGCTTCTTGAGGTGTTTTTCTAGCTCTTCCAACTAGAATATCAGCAGCCATGTTTGCTCCTTCCCCTCTATCACAGTTTAAAGATTTAATCAGAACTTGATTTATTCTGGAGGGATTTTGGTCCTGAACTTTGTCATGAAAGGTCTCTGTTATCCCTCCCAGGTGGATCAGGAAAGGGGGAGGTTATTAGTCAGTTGCCAGATATTTATGCTGACAATTCTGCTTATAGCTTATTCTAACCACAGGGTTATTTTCAGTGTCATGTCAATTAGCACAATTCTTGACTGCATTTTTAAGCCTCAGTCTGTTTTCACAGGCTTGGTAACAGTGAATTGAAAAGTCATCCACAAAGAAAAAACACCATGTTCAAGAAAGTTAATATGTTTGGCCTCACAGCATCAACTGAATTGAACAAGAAGTCTGCAAATACAGTTATTTATTCTACTAATTATAATTTATTGTAAGTGGCTCTTAAATTCCTGTTTTCTTAAGTCAATTTGGCCATTGATTTACCAGATGACTTCAGTACAGTTTTGGAAGAATTGCAGATTTCAGTGAGGAAAAGCTTTATCATAGCTTTGGGGTCATTTGATTTATTAAAATACTGAACAAAAGGTGTTGGAAAGTCCAAGTGAATCCACAGAATTGATCCCTAAATTTGTAAAGATTGACAAGATGGTGGCATCCAGATATACTAAGTGTTACTGCAAAGGTGTCTGTATGCAAGTTCTAGTCCCTCTACAGGGGATGTATCCCTTGTGCTGGTTTTGGCTGGGGCAGAGACACATAGCCATGAAGAAACTTCCTGGAGAACTTTACAAGTAATTTCATAAACAGTAGGATAGTTAGCCTTGAAAGTAATTGTCGTGGCTCAGGTGAATTCAGGATATGTCTCTCCAGTTGCTTTTCAGTCTTGAAAAGTGGTTCATGTCATTTCTAGTTTTCTCCCAAGATCAGCTCAGCTCAGTTATATTGTACTGAACTGATTAAAAAAGAAACACAAATAACTTTCATGTTTGTGCTCCTGGAAACCTGAAAATATTTACAGAGGTGCAAATGAGGTGAAAAGAAATTAAATTAATGGAGGTACATGACTAGAAAATTTATGTGAGAAGACTGGCCCAAAATGTAACAGGGGAAAATAAAAGAGAAACAACACAGTGAATGTGTTTCAGTAATGTGTGAACAGTGACTGAGAGGAAATGCATAGGTCAGACAATTTCTGCTCATAAATGGATTCTGCCGTTTTTAGACTAAGCAGATTGCTTTCATTTTATGCCAGAAATAAACCCCTTCCCACCTATTAGTAAAGCTGATAGAAATACTTCAGTAAGCACCAGGACACCCTGTTCTCTCCCCAGCTCTCTTCTTTATATAATTTTCTAAACACGTTCATGTGACATACAAACAGACACTAGAAGTCTTAAGAAAAACTTAAAAAAAAAACAAACTTGAAAGCTTGCCATTGTAGGGAATATATAGACCTTAGGGCAATGGTATTTGGCATCTATCTAATATCTCTAGTGCAGGAGAGCACTCAAAAGGGCAGAGGTTAGAAAAATAATCCCAAACCACAAAACGGCCATCAACACTGCAAAAGCACAACAAAAATCTTTCTCCACATTTGTATGCTCTAAAAAACGCTCCAAACCAAACCAGACCAAACCAAACCAAACCTCCAATTTTTCTCCAAGATCCAGGACTATCTGCCAGTCACCAGTAGAGTGTAACTCAGAGGTGTCTGTAGTGACCTCTGGGGGTAGAACATTTAAAGAGTCAATAGCATTTCACTCTTGAGGCATAGAAAGAACACAGTGCTACCCTTCCAGTAAGCTTCTTTAAAAGGAGGCAGCAATTTCCAAAGCAAGACGTCCATGAGCCAGCAGTGTGTCCTTGTGGCCAAGAAGGCCAGTGATATCCTGGGCTGCATTAGGAAGAACAATGCCAGCAGTCGAGGGTGGTGATCCTGCCCCCCTGGTGAAGCACATCTGGAGAGCTTTGTCCAGCTCTGGGCTCCTCAGGACAAGAGAGACATGGAGCCCTGACAACACATGCAGCTCTGGGCTATGAAGTTAACAAGGGATAACTTGAGGACAGGCTGCAGGGGCTGGGCCTCTGCAGCCTCAAGAAGAGATGATCAAGAGGGGACCCCATCAATGTCTGCCAGTGCTTGCAGCGAGGGTCAGAGGAGGGACCAGGCTCTGCTCGGTGATGCTGAGCAACAGGACAGGAGACAATGGGACAGTGAGGGATGCACAGGAAATTCCACCTGAACATGGGGAGGAAATTCTTTCTGATTTCCCAGAGAAGTTGTGGAGTCTCCCTCACTGGAGATACTAAAAACCATCTGGATGCAATCCTATACCATGTGGTCTAGGATGGCCCTACTTGGGCAGGGAGGACCAGATGACCTGCTGTGGGCCCTTCCAGCCTGCCCCATTCTCTGATTCTGTGATTAGCCTGAAAACATGGCACAAGGGTGTGAGAGATGTAGGACCAATACTTACCTGTTCACCCTAACAGAGAAGTGACACATGGCATCTTTGGTATAATTTCCACTAGGCTTCCATTATTAGCAACTACATTCTAATATTCTGATGTAAGAGTCGACTATAAATACTCAGAGTTTATGTAATTTTCTTTAAACCTGTAGGAGCTTTAAGAGAGATACAAAGTAATCTGTGCTCTATACCTTTACCACTGTCATCCAAGTAGTCAATGACACTCCATACAATCCTTAGTGATGTGTTCCTGGTGAAGCTATAAATATATTGATTTATTTGGGTTATCACTGCAAGTCTGTTACTTGGCTTAAAACACACTAACATGGTGAACTTAACAAGATTTCAGACTGAACTTCGCTGTAAGTAAAGCATCTTTACTGATTTTTGGAGTGAGCTAGCACTGGTCCATTGATAAAAGTCCTATACTTCTAAAAATAGTTAAAATGGAATTAATAACATGACCTAAAATACTGTTTAATTCTTAATAAAAATTTCAAATATTTTTGATTTTAAAAATAAACATCTTCAATTACAATATGAAATAATAGCTTAAAATATCAGCTGTCCAACCCTCAGTAAGTTTTAAAGAATTATTTTAAGCTGTCTCATAGCCTAGAGAGCGTAAAAACTCTCACATTACTTTTTTTATTTTAATAGTAATAGAGAAGGAAAAAGCATTGAAGGGATAGAGGACCAAGCCTCATTTTTTTCAATTAATTGTCGAAATTTCCAAAGCAACTGTACTTTTTAAAATTAAAAAAGTATATGTATTAAACAACAGCAATAGTAACTTCAAACAAAACAAACAAGTATAGGTGCTACACACAGATGTAGTGTGGATTGCTGTGAATTGCTAAGAGAACGATCTCTAACTTTCCATTAAAGACTGACTGAGTGCTCATCCTTCCAGATGGCACTGAGGCCCAGAGTAGCAAAACCTATGGCGGCTGGCATGATAAATGCTCCTAGCAATGTTCAGTAAAGCATGCAATTAGAGTCCCAAATGACACCACAGTTCATTGTAACTCAGTATTATTCTTTGTAATGATGGTTTTAACTTCTTATTCCTCCTTTACTAATATCAGTTCAGCTTTCAGTCTTGGCTTGTTTGTCTCACTTCCTCACTAACTCTTACACAATTAGTACTTTTTTTTTTTCTAGTGCATCTCATTATTCCCTCTTTTCAACTCTGAACTTCTATGTATCTCATCCATTCAGTTCCCTTCTTGCAGGTCTCTCTTGGTGTCTCACTTCTTAAGCAAAGCAAATTAAGGGGGCTGAACTTTCTTTACAGAAACTGGAGTTTTAAAAGAAAGGCAAGCAGGAATATTTCTAAATGCTATATACACAACTTTGTGATGTCAGTCACAAACAAGTCCAGAGAGAAACCCTAAAGTACCTGCCAGTTCCTAAGATGAGTTGCCTCTTTCCAGTAACCTTGCTATTTCCTCAGACTGTGGGCACTGTCTGCACAGAGGCAATGCTCTCTGTTATAAATGCGTAGACAATTAGATTAATAAAAAAGTGTAGTAATAATTTACAAAATAGAATTTAGAAAAAGCCACAAGCAAAAATCAGGGTCCAGGCCAGGGTAGGCACTGGGTGAACTTAGCTTTGGCCTCTATTGCACCAGAGCTCCCCTACTCACAATTTCAGTCTCTGCAGGGTCAGTTTATATACAGTTTCTTCAGCTGGGCAGGGCATTGCCTCATACTTCCTTTGTTTTTCCAATTTCTTTTCCATATTCGTGTAGTGCTTTCCTCACTACTGGACAGTTGATTTGATTTCCAAGTAGAGATGAATGATTTCTGGGAATCTTGTATTGGGATGCACACCCGGATGATGGAGGCTAGATCCTATCAAGCGATAATCGTCAAGTTCATCTCCGGAGTGGGTTTATCTCTTCTCGGAGTCACTCTCCTTTCTGTTGCAAATTGTGGTCCTTGCCTGAGTTTGGTGTTGGCAAGGGTGTTTGCAATTCCTGAACATTTTTTTTTATTTCCAAACCAAGTGACTGTTAATGTATTCCTTCTAAAACACGACTGATTTTACACCATCGATCACAAACGTGAATTATTTCACATTATATTACATGAACATAAATGATTTCACATTTACATTATATGAACACAAATTATCTCACATCATGTATTACACTCTCTAGTGGAAGTGATGGTGCCTCAATTCTCAATTAGTCTGCAGCAGGGTAGGTAACATATTTCTCTAGAATTTGAGAGTTCTGAATGCATAATAGACTGACATTAAGTTGAGCTTACTGTGCCTCTTACCAGTTACAGCCTAAGGCCAAGCATGATCAGTGCTGAAGGACCACACTCCTGCCTCAGCATAACAAAGCCTTCCCATCGGTCTGAGGCACTTGTCTCCAGCATGCAGATAAACACCTAAGCCCAGAGGAGAGGCAGAATTCCAGCTCCCTTACTTACTTGGCCATAGGCATAGGCATCTAAATAATCTTCCCAAGAGCTTTACTGCTCCCAGTCAACTCACAGGGAACCTCGGTGGCTTTGCGATGCACACAGAACAGCTGAATTTATGACTCTGAGACATGTAAACACTGCTCCCAGTTAACACATGGTCCCAGAAATTTAGTGAATGGCTCAAGGGTACACAATTCCTGAAATTTGTACTATTTCTGGTGTTATTAAGCACAGCTGAACTTACTACATGGTAAATTTCTCTATTTCCGAGCAAATGGTTAAAAAACCTTAAAACAAAACTACTCTGTTCTCTTATCCAGACTGCAATTTCTTAATAGCAAATACTCATGCCAGAAAGTACTCAAACTATAAAATACTTACCTTGCTAAAAATAATGTTTAGTCCATTTTCTGCTATAGTAAATATCACTCACCAAGTTACCATCTGTTACCAGGTACCGATGCTTTCCTGCTGTAACAGCCTCCATTGCAGCCAACCTGTGCCTAACCTTAACTAAGAATCTGTAACCTCAAATTAAAAGGGATTGCCAAGTATTCCTGTTTAGATGGAACTGATAGTGCGGGAAGCCTTCAGCACCCTGCAAGATGAACCCTTAGAAACAGAGGACTAATTCCATCAGTAGACCATGTCTCATTTATTCTGCAGGCTGTGGGGTACTGATCTCTGACCAAACTCTAAATGAGAGGCTGAAGAAGAGGGAAAATTAGCCTTTGTGCTGCTGCAGCTATACTCTTTCCTGTACCAAGCAAAGTCATACAGTGTTTGCTCAACCACCGCTGCACAACCATGCTTAACTTCACAGACATAATTAGATTTGGGTGCCTGCATTTGTTCCCTTCAGAAGATTGGAACCAGGAGTTAATGCAATGTTCAGTCAGTCTTCTTAAACCACGGCTCTCTTTAATCTTAAGGAACTAAACGTAAAAGAAGGTGACATTTACTATAATTAATGAGCGTATGCAACTGTCTCATCCAACTAACCAAAAGCATCCCAATCTTATATACAACAGCCAAATTTTCACACTCTATAAGGGTGTCCTCCTTGGTCACTTTCCCACAGTCTCCCATCCAATGCCTCAACATCTAGAGTTTTATCTTTTTAAGTGTTTATAGGTCACCTTTTATGGTTCTTTGTCATCTGGTGAAACAGTTGTGTCATGTGGCAGGAGCTACAATAGCTTTTTCTCCTTTTTAAATAATAGTTTGCACATTGTATTTAAGATTAAAATCATGGAAGAGAGTGCATTGTGTGGAGTTTTGCTTATTTCTGTAGCTGTCAGGAAACATAGCCAAACATATAAAGTATTCATCACATTGACTGTGTCTTTTGGTAGTTATGCAGACAATTTGTTTGCAAGCCATGCTCATGATTGCCACAAGTATATCAAATGTAAAAGAAAGTGTGCAATATTTAAAACAAAAAAATCTGTCCCAAGGAACTGTACAATGTGGCTGGGAAAAGAGAAGAAGGGGAGGTAAAAACCAAAATTAATAAAAATTTTAAAAATAACTGGAAGAAAATGAGTGAGATGAATTTTACTTGAAAGAAAAGAAATATTTAGGTACTCTGGGTTTTTTAAAGGATATGTCAGTATTTTTGTTTCTCATTAAATAAAATAATGTCCATGGGTATTAACTATTAACTATTAATGAAAGCCTTGCTTTTGCAAAGCATATCTAAGCTTTCAGTATGAGTAGTCCCACTGATGCAAGCAAGACAAGTTATGAATTAAAATTAAATTATTAATTAGGTTTTTAACAAGTCTTAGTTGTGCCATATGCATACTTCGTTGTGTTTTTTTAAAAAAGCATATTAATAAAGGTGGCATTTTCTGTAAATCTAGTGATGCTTTGTCTATTCCAGTAATATTACAGATAGATCTATCTATCTAATTAAAATTAATTCTAAAAGCAAGCCTTCATAAGTACAAAATATTCTTGAAAAGGATTCCAAAATAATTCACTGTTTACTGTAAAGATTCATCAATATCTTTGGAAAGGGTGTTGGGATATGAAGGACGTGGGGGTGCTGCTGGGTGAGGGGCTGGACATGCCCCAGCCATGGCACTCCCAGCCCAGAGAGCCAAACGTGTCCTGGGCTGCATCCAGAGCCCCGTGGGCAGCAGGGGAGGGAGGGGATTCTGCCCCTCTGCTCTGCTCTGCTGAGACCACCTGGAGCTCTGCATCCAGAGCTGGGGTCCCAGCACAGAAGGGACAGGGACCTGCTGGAGCAAGTCCAGAGGAGGAACACAAAGATTGTTAAAGAGATGGAACTCCTTTCCTGTTAGGAAGAGCTGAGAGAACTGAGAATATTCAGCCTGAAGATGAGAAGGTGACTTAAATGTGTCCTTACAGTTCCTGAAGGGAGCCTGCAAGAAACATGGAGAGGGACTACTCACAAGAGCATGTAGTGACAGGAAAAAGACAGTAGGTTTATGTTAGACTTTAGGAAGAAATTGTTTACTGTGGGGGTGGTGAGGCACTGTAACAGGTTGCCAAGAGAAGCTGTGGATGCCCTATCCTTGAAAGTGATTAAGACCAGGCTGGATGGGGCTCTGATCCACCTGGTCTAGTGGAAGATGGTCAGATGATCCACCTGGTCCCATGGCAGGCAGGTTGGATCTAGATCCAACCTGGGTCCAGAAGAAATTACAAAAGCTTGAGGATTGACAAGAACAAGGATTAAGTGAACTGCTGACAGAGGCCCAAAAGGTCTGTGCTGGGAGGGAGGAAGAGAAGATGAAAGTGAAAGCTAAAGTTATGGTAGCANCTAGATCCAACCTGGGTCCAGAAGAAATTACAAAAGCTTGAGGATTGACAAGAACAAGGATTAAGTGAACTGCTGACAGAGGCCCAAAAGGTCTGTGCTGGGAGGGAGGAAGAGAAGATGAAAGTGAAAGCTAAAGTTATGGTAGCAGTTATGGTATACTAACTCAAAATATGCCTTTAGAGTAGTGCACACCTTTGAAAAAATACAAGGAAAAAAAAGTGTTGCTTAACTCAAGAGGGAAGGGACTGATACATGAAAGGTTGATCCTAGAGGTCTTGGAGGCCCTGAGATTACTGGACAGGATTGGTCCAGTTCATATTAAGGATGACCAGAAGGGAATGGCTATAGACATCAGAGGAGATGGATGCAAGATAAACCCCAGCTAGCTCAGACTGCCGTTGTGTAGGGCTGACCCGCGCCGATTCGGGCTCGGGTGGGGGTACAGCAGAGCTGCTGAGGCTTGCAGCAGCGAGGCTGCTCCCAAACAGCAGCTGATGGTGCTGCGCCATGGATCCAGGCAAAGAACGGAGAGAGAGGGTCTCTCAGGGGCATCTCAAAGGTTTATTCCTCCCAAAGGGTGCCACCAAAAGCCTAATATACCGTGCTTACGGTAAAGCGTGGATAAACAGGGTAGTAACGGGGGAAGGTACAATTTTCCAGCTAATCAGGGACACAGCAGGGAAGGATGTGAGGAGGGACACATGGTCTGACAGCCAACAGCGAAGGCAAGGGGAGCAGAAAGGGTCATTTGCACCACTGGGGTGTCCAGGGAATGGGGAATTGCAGGGTGGAATTTAGGACTGACAGGGATTGCTCTGGAACAAGGGGTAGGGATTTAGGGAAGATTGACATGAGGAGAATGATGTAACAGGTGTGTCTTGGGGGTGAATGACAGCTGGACAAGGGAGGGGAAAACCTGAGGTAAAACCAAATATTTTGGGGGGTAACAGGAACAAACCATCCTGAGAATAACTTAACAAAAACACACCACCACAGGAAATTATCTGGCTGATAGGGAAGGAAAGGATGCTGCAGAAAATGGGGAGGAGAGAGTAATGATAGTCCTTACATCAAAAGACAAAGAATCAGGGATTCCAAGGTTTATTAAACAAGAAGAGGTTAAGGAAGATAGGAGCAGAGAAGGATGATGCAGGCATCTGGAGGCTTCCAGATGGAAGGCAAATGTTAAATAGGCCCTTATCAAAGAAGTATTAGACAGAACACACAAAAAACCCCATTGGGGTACCCAAGCCCTCTGTGATAATTTTTTAAAGAATTATAGGAGTCTTTAGAATAGCAAAACAGGTAACTGGTAGAAGTGGAGTTTGTCAAAAAGTAAACCAAAAGGTAATCAGAAAAGTAACCCTGGGAGGTGGATAATTAGCCCTAAGACCCTTTCAAAGTATACAGGTGGACCTTATCGAGCTTCCCCAGATCCAGCAATGGAAATACATACTGGTAGTAGTAAATCATTTCACTCACTGGATGGAAGTTGTACCTGCTGTAAGGGCCATGGCCAGCACTGTTTCCAAGATGCTGTGAGAACAAATTAGTTCCTGGTATAGGATGGTGAACAGCATTGATTCAGATAGGGTGACGCACTTCACTTCTGAGGTTTTACAACAGATAGTCCAAGCACTGGTAATAAAATGGGATTTACATACACTATGGCATCAAAAAAGTTCCAGAGGGGTTGAGAGGATGAATCAGGCCCTTAAAAGAACATTGACTAAGTTAATGATTGAGGCTCAAATGTCTTAGATAAGATGTTTATTCCTAGCATTACTTCAGATCAGAACACAACCTCGGTCTGACCTAGGTACATCCCCTTATGAGATGATGCTTGAGTTACCCTTTTTAGCTTCAATCCATGAAATTGCGACCTATGAGGAGGGGGAATTAAATGTCATGAAATATGTTAAGACAATAGCCCAAAATCTAGAGGAGTTAAGAAAACAAGGAATGATTTTCCAAACTGCCCTTCTAGACTTCAAAATAAATCACATAAAACCTGGGGATTGGGTGTTAATTGAATCCTGGAATGAACAACCATTGATACCACAATGGGAAGGTCCCTTTTCAGTTCTAGTAACAACTGAGAGAGCTGTCAAAACTGCTGAACAAGGGTGGACCTGTGCTAGCTGACTCAAAGGACCTGTAGAAGAACCTGAGGTGTGGATTATAACTTCTGAACCAAGTGATACAAAACTGACTCTTAAATGACGATTAAGAGCTAATGAACTGAGATGTTCCAAATAATCTGGAGAATGTTTCAAGGATCACAAACGATGGGAAAGGAGAGCTGAGTTTGTGTGGACTCCGAGGGACCTTAATTTCACACCAGGGAAAGACACTTCAGATCCCAGCAGAAGGACCAGGATTGTATTAGGCAAAAGAAAGGGGATGTAATGTATTAACATCAGTATAGTATGTAACATGTATTATTGTGGTTATCTCTCTCTGTGGATAAAAACTACTAGTGTCTGTTGAATGGGAAGGGCTCAGAGGCCCAGGAAAAGACCATAGTAGAAAAAGTACTAAAGGCAACTAAAATTAAAAGGTGGCAAAAATCAGGAGAAGTGACAACAGACAGCTGGCAAGACCCCCACTGGCTTGAAATGGATTCCAGCCAAATGGGTGAAGCCCTACATCCCAAAGTGTACAGACAAGAGCCAGGAATTACCACAAGTAGCAGAAGCTGCCTGGTGCAGAAAATGTAAAGAAGAGATTCTGTGGGAGGAGCTCCCCTTTTCCCCCGACTCCCATACCGAAGGCTGATCATGTTTTGTTTTCAAGTCTTTTTCAGTTTCCTGGGATCAAGCCTGGCTCTCAGTCCCACTCCTGATTGCCTCCAACTTTGTATTGCTGTTTCTGGTCCACAGCCTCACATTCCACACTTATGGCTGGATCATCCCACAGCCCCAGGCAAATGTGTGGGTGACCCTAGTGAAACCTATGGGTCAGGATCACATTTGCCTCTCCTCCACCTCGACCAATGACCCAATGTCGTTGTGTCTTGTGGGGATCGCGGCAAAGGCTGATGAGCAGCCACAATGGCTCATCAAGGTATGGCAGGACAACAGTAAAGCTGGGATTCCTGACAACAAAGGCCCAAAGAAGCCCCATTACCAGCCAGAAGGCCCCTTTCTTTCAAAAGACCTAGAGTTCTCCATCCATCTCCATCTCTCCCTTTCATTTTATGGGACAAATATATCATTCATTTGACCTGTGTGGATGCCGAGCCCAAGGAGTTGGAGCTCCTCGGATCATCTTCTGCCCCCTTTTGCATCCAGTTTATGTTTGTCCCCCAAAACGATCAGGACAGAGTTTTCATTAAGGTCGCACAAGCTAAATATCAAATTCTTGCAGCAACGTGGTGCAACAGAGTCGTCCACATAGACATGGCCTCAACTAAGTTGTACAAACCCTTGGCCCTCCCCCATGGTTTCTTTTTTATTTGCAGTGACCAAGCTTGTGCTGGAATCCTGTCCTGTCTCACAGGAGTTCCACGCACTATCAGCCAGCTTGGATTGTTCACCCCCAACAGAACCCAAATTGCAATCTGGAAAGTGAAAAATTTGACCCGATTGGCCAGACAGAAAAGAGACCTTGCTATCACCAAATTGCAGGAGGATTGTGACTCAGAAATTATTCATTGGGGTAAAGCCAAAGTTGTTGCAGCCACTGTTTTCCTCCCATGGGTCTCAATTGCAAAGGTCATGGGAGAACTGGAGCATTTAGAGTGCTGGGTGGTAAACAAGCTAACTTAACCTCCAACACTTTGGCCGACCTCCTTGCCGACGAGGAAGTCACGAGACAGGCGACCTTACAGAATTGGGCTGCCATTGACTATCTAGTACTACTCCATGGCCACAGCTGCGAGGAGTTTGAGGGGTTGTGCTGCTTCAACCTGACTTCCAAAGCTGAGAATGTTCACCAAGCAATTGACCAAATGTGAGAGATGATCAACAGTATCAGGAAGGAAACTGGTGACTTGGCTTAATGGACTTAACTCTTTCAGGGTTGAGGACTCTCAAGTTGGGGAAGCTCCATCTTAAAGACTTGTTTGTTAATTTTGTTTATTATTATCATTGCATTGATTACTTTGGGACTTGTCAGGTGGATGATCAGCAAACTGATTTCAGGTACCACCTCTCCACCCTCTGTTAATCACCTCACTTTTCCCAGTGCTCCAGAAGAGCATGAGCTGGAAGATTTTGGCAATGAAGACAAGCATTGGCACCTTCCATATGAGGACTGGCCAACAAATCAACCTGGGTTTTGCAGAACTGTATCCCGATTCTGAGCACCTGCCACCACCGTTCCAGTTCTCATCCTTCTAAACAGAAAATGGGGAGATGTAGTGGAGCGGGTTTTGTTATTTGCTTACATTTGTAAAGTTTGGTTGGTTTTCTATATAATGGCTTGTTTCATGTACCCCCAGTTGTCATTTCCCAATGGTTTGTTCCTGGAATTCCCCGAACCCCAGTTATGTGTCAGTCCTACTCCCCTCCCTCCTTATGGCCTGCCTGTCACTTCAGGGCCCTGCCTTGGGGCTAGAAAGTTCAGTGGAGGGCGCTGAGTGATAAACCAGGCCCAGGGAAGATCCTTTCCTCTTCCCCATGAGTGGTGCCTCTTCCTGCCCCTCATCTTCCTTTCCATGCCCAGGTTGATCCCAACTGGTTACTCCCTTCTCAGCATCCACTGTACCACCCCTGAATAAAACAGGGTGGTCACAGAGCCAGAGTCGGCTCAGCCTGAGCGGTCCCTAGGTGGTGAGGAGGTCCCTGTTCAGCTTCCAGTAAACTCCTTTGGCTGGCTCCTTCCTTCTATCCTCCGCCATCGTCAGCATTTCTCCACCTGTGTCCTGGCTACTCACTGGATCCAAGGCCCACAGGATCGGCTCAGCCTGCACTGCTTGCCAGCTGTACCCACTGCAAGCCATGGTGCCTGAGTAGCTCAGCAGGCAGGAAGGAGGTTCCTAGCGGCACCGGGACAGTGGGGAGAAGTGTTGTGGGGGTTCACAGTTCTTTTGATACGTGTTTTTGTTGTTACAGTATGTTGAACCCTTTTCTGTTCTCTCTTCAATGCTTCCCCCCCACTTCTGTGGTTACTACCGGCAGCTCTGATGTAAAACATGTGGAGGAAGGAGTATATTTGGTCCTTGTAAGAAATAGAAGGCAGTGGGGAGCCCTTTTTGTTGGGAGGTCTGGCAAGGTAACCACCACCAGGCACCATTAATCAGGAGATGAGAAAGGCTCCACCAATGAGAAGGACATGTAAAAACTGCTTATGAATATTAGTGAGGCTGAGACCATCTCAGGGTATAAAAAGTGGAGAAGCCATTTGTTTTGACTGAGCCTCTGGTGGACAGGAGTCCCACTGAGCTCCCAGCACTGTTCCCAGCTTTGCTTTGTAATTTTTAATGGGTTCAAATCAAATTTTGTTTACTCATTCCCACCTGGGTTTTGAGTCGTTTATAACACTGTGAGGGTGGTGAGGCACTGGAACAGGTTGTCCACAGAAGTTGTGGATGCCCTATCCTTGAAAGTGTTTAAGGCCGGGCTGGATGGGGCTCTGAGCTACCTGGTCTAGTGGAAGATGTCCCATGGCAGGCAGGTTGGATCTAGATGAACTTTAAGGTCTCTTCCAATCCAAACCATTCTATGATTCTTTGATTCCATGGTATGACCCCTAATGAAGCAAAGTCTAGAGCAGTGTATGGATGCAGCACTCACAGTACTATCTACCTTCAACGCTACTTCCCTGATACACAAAACATGCACTAAGAACAAGGTTATATCCTAAAAGCAAAGATACACTCTTGTAGACAGTTTCTCTATCTTAGCTCAGGGAGCAAGGTGTCATATTAATTCAAAACCACAAAAGTACTGAGGAAAAACATGCAAAATCTTTTTCTGGACTAAGTTTGTTTTTCAGATCTTCTATGTGACCTTTTCAGCTTTCCTTTTTCTTCCTCAGTTCTGCTTTGATTCTTTCTCTGAAATGAGATCTAGGCTGCCAGCAGTGAAGTAACCCATTTTACAAATCCTGTTGTAGCTCCATCTGTTTTGGTACAACTGTGTCTTTAGTTTGTCCCATCTAAAACCCGTAAGTCCTAATGAAATATATGATAGAAAGTAGACAAGATGTCTTGTGACTGATAAGGTTGTTTTACAAAGCTTACAGTGTGTTTCTACTAAAGCTTGTGTAGAATGAGACCAATTTCTTGTAACATACACAACATAAAGTATATACTTGCCTAAAAAGACTAACTCAATTATACTATTCTTGCTATGTGCAAGTAGTATGGAAAAGCAGCCACACTTGATACTAGGTCATTATTAATCATTTCTAAGTGTAATCTTCAGTTCGTTTATATTTTTATATAGCATTTTATGTTTGATGTTTTCTTTTTCTTTCAAATCTTGAAAACATATACATTTGTAAAATATTTCAGGGGTGAAAATAATTAGTTGATAATGTGTCAACAAATTTCCTTTATGCATTTGCATCCACCTGAATTATTATGCTCATCGTTGTCTTTATTTGGGTTCTTTATGTATGCTGCATTAGGTCTGGTGTGCAAAACAGTGATAAAATGTTATAAAAGGAGATTTACTTTAGTTTTCTTGTCTTTGTGATTTTTTTAATGCCACTATGGACATTTCTATACTATCAGCTCTTTTTTTTCTCTTATTAGTTTTTCATCTTCCTACATAATTATCTGAATTCTGTAAACCACACAGATATAGCTCTTGACACAGTATTTCCTATTGAAAAGAGAATGCTAAAAGACAAATACAGATGGATAGACTTCTAAAATACTCAGGTCTGATTTATGCATTTCATTAAGCATGGTCAAAAGAGCAGAGCTGTGTAAACAGGACAAAAACATCTTCATGGAGACGTACAAATTCCTCCCTTGACTATAATCCTACCCCTTATACTTGCTTATCTTAGAAAATATTCAGCATGATTGTTGTATTGGATTATATCAGTAGGCAGACATGATAATTCTAGTACCAGTAACAGTATTTACATTGAAAGAGAAAAATTATTATTTTCTTTTTACACAGTCTAGGAAGACACAGTATTATGTAACATAATCACAAAATATACCATAAGTAAATGAATAAAAATTTTAGAGTGAAGTATTTTCAAGCAATATAGTACTCAACAGATGTCCACAGAAAGGTGTTTAAATGAAGAACTGATACATATATTCATCTAAAGGGAAGGGCAATGGTTTTTGGTATTCTGAGGTTGTTTCATCTGAGACTTTTGCTGTTGAATCAACAAAAAAAGGAAAATCATATTTGGTTTTTGTCAAGTTAAACGTACTTTTCTCAACTCTTCTTGAGACTGAAATAGGACACAGAGAAGTTCTGGTCCATTTAACAAAAATTTGATCTTTTAAGCCTGAAACAGAATGTTTTGGGTTGGGACACTCATTTGAGGAAAAGCAAGCTCATAAAACTGCCCTATGAAGAAACATTATTTTATTCAGGATTACAAAGTCTGAGGACACCTCATGTCAATGCCATGTTGTCACGGTGCCCACCCTGAAGCCCCTC
>VXBR01008265.1:13180-70151 GCA_013400215.1 Cisticola juncidis
GACAGGGTGGGGGGATACGGCCGCAGCAGCCCGAGCCCACCGCCCGCCGGGGCCGCACCCAGCCCTCCCCGGGTCCCAGTCTCGGGGTGGCTATTTCGGGATGTCCATCTTGGGGTGGTTATTTCGGGGTGCAACCAGCGGAAATGTGGCGAGGACAGCAGGGCACAGGGCCCCGATATCCCCTCCGCAGCCGGATGGAGCTGCCAGCACCGAGCCCGCCCGCGCTGGGCATCACCCCCACAAGTGTCCCCTTCCCCGGGAAGGGACACCCCAAAACCCTGCCAGGGGGAGGCGGCACCAGCGCTGTGCAGGGCAATGGCTCTGGCGAGGGACCGGGGGCAGGGTGAGCCCACAGCCAGGCGTGTCCTCCTCCCTGTGCCCGTGGAAGAGCCTGTGGCAGCCGCGGGGGCTCAGCCCTGCCCGGACAGCGGCGTCAGCCCCTGAACCCACCTGCAGAATTAATTTAACTCAGTTAAGGACACTCAGGCTGCCCGAGATCCCCGCGGGCTCCCCGTGCCAGCACAGCGCCGGTGGGCGGGGGAAGCCCCGGGGCAATGGGAGCCAGCCCGTGTGAAATGGGGCTTTTCTCCCCTCCGTCTCTGAAGCTGCAGCTGGGAAGCAGGACAGGGGAGTGCAGGGGTTTGGGGGGCACAGGGGGTCCCCACAGAGCCAAACGTCACCTTGACCCCTGATGGGGGACACAGTCCCCGGAGCGGGGTCTGCTCCAGCCCTTCGGAGCAGCTGCAGTTGGAGAGCGCAGGATTTGCCCAAAGCCGTGACAGAGCTCCGAGGGGTGGGAAGGGTTTAGCTGAGCCCGGATCAGGGTCTGCTCCAGCCCTTCGGAGCAGCTGCAGTTGGAAAGAGCAGGATTTGCCCAAAGCCGTGGCAGAGCTCCGAGGGGTGGGAAGGGTTTAGCTGAGCCCGGACCAGCTCCATGCCCCGGGAGAGGAGGACACCGGACTCGAGCGCAGCTGCTCCTCCTCGGGAGGTCTCGTCCCCAGCTGGCAGCAGCATTTGAACCCAGCTGGAGCCCACACCAGGCCCCTCAGGGCAATTAGAATTCTTTCTTCTGTCCAATTACTTAATTTCCTGTTTCTTTCAGCACTTCTGCACCATCCCTCATCAGCCACCTCCTCCCAGGGCCACCGCCAGGGAAGGGTAGGTGGCACCCTGGAGCCCGCCCTGCTGGCATGCAGGAAGGTGGATTTTTTTTCCTTTAATCCAACCAGGGCTTTGATTAGGAGAGGAGAGGCTGGTGCTCTATACGGCAGCTCCCCACCACCACACCACCACATCTTTTTTCCACAAATCATTGGTTTATTAGAAAGGTCTTTTTCCCTCATTTTACAGCATATATATATATTTATATATATATCTTATGTGACAAAGTTAAATACAGTCTGTTTATGCTCGTTAAGTAATGACAGGTTAATTATTTTAGCGCTATCCTTAAATCCAGAAAAATCCCTGCCCACAGCGTGATGGGGCCGGGGCACGGACGGGCCCTACGAAGCTCAGCTCTGACAGTAACACTGAATTGTTCGGTATTTACAGGAAATTTGAGTCCCTTATTTGTGACTGCTGTCACTCTGACCTGCTCCAATTTCTCATTTTACACAGTGAGAGTTCAGGGGGTTTTGATCCTTTGACTTTGCCTGGTCTCGTGCTGCACTCCAGGAGGGGATATCGAAGAGGATGAGGATGGGGAAGGGGACAGGGAATGGGATAGGGATGTCACTGCACCCCCACACTGCTCTGAAATCCCTCCCCGTGGCAATGGTGGCCCAAGGGCTGTGACACCTGCACTGCCCTGTGAGTGGGGACAGCAGCAGCTCAATCCTGCACTGGGGTGGGGAAGCTCCCAAGGGCAGCGTCAACTGAGCCAGGTGCTGCAGAGAGCTGGGAAATCCCTTATGGACTGAGCTGGGGTAATTTGGTGTGTGTGAGGGGTGAGAACAGTCCCAGGGCTCCTCCTGCACCAGCAGGGTCTGCACATTTCTGCTTCCAAGGGGGTGGAGGGTGGAAAGGAAAGGAGAAAGGACTCTCTGTACTCTGGGAGCGCCCTGAATTCCTGCTGCTCCCCAGGCTGCTCCAGTGCCCATTCCTATGGCAGGGAGGAACGCAGCATTACCTGCCAGAGCCACTGCTACCCCCACACCCCTCACCTTGCCCAAGTCTCACCTGTTGATTTTTTTTTCTTCTGCAAAATTCTAAATGAAGACTTTTTTGTTTGTTTTTACATTTTATAGTACATAAAAACTTCAAAAATACATGAGCTTGATAAAATATACATGCTTAGCTGTTCTGCATCTAGCTGAAACTATAAATTGAACCTTTACAAGTGTCTTGGGTCACCTACAGCAAACATATTTACACAGAAGCCACCAGAACAAGTACCACTAAGAACTGGCTGTAAAAAATATTATTGCGATATACTACAAATGTAACCTTTGATAGGAGCTACAAAAAGCAGCATCTTTGTTTACAGAGTTCAGTGCAATTCTTTACATAAAAAAAATTTCCTATAAATTAATAAGGGAACCATCAGTGTTACAGAGGAAAGAACACGCTTTACATCCCGGCTGCGCTCCCCCATCCTCTGTATTGCTTCAATTCTTAAGGATTTTCCTTCTCTCTCCCATCCCAGTGCCTCTTTCCCAACACCACACAAGATGGAACTCAGAGTGATTTTTTTTCCCCCTTTCAAGAGAAGAGTGGTCAAAGCCCCGCCTGGAATCCCAGCCCCTGACTCAAGAACCTCTCTCCAGTCTGGGATATCCAGGCATGGTCCCAGCGCAGGAGAATGCAGACGCAGGATGGAGAAGGACGGGAGCTCTGCACACACAGAGAGCTCCTCCTCCTCTTTACAGTAAGATTTTACTTCCACCTTTGCTGCTCACACCAACAAAAACCCACGTGTGCAGTGACAGAGGCCAAGGAACCTCCTGCAATGCCTGAAAACTGAGGCCTCCAGCGCCTCTGCAGCCAACAGCTCCCGATGTTCCATCGCCGATTACAAGCCGGATTTAATCATGCTGTTTTAATTAGATGACCTCATTAAAAGGATTTTTAGAGATCCTATTAGTGTGTATGAAACCTCATTTGTCATATACAAGGTGGCAGAAAGAAGATGACCAAGTGTGAGAATCCAGGGGGGAAAAAAAGCCTTTCCGAGTGTCTCACTGTTGTAAAGGTGAAATGGTTCTTCCGGAGCGGTGCTGCTGCGTGAGGAGTCGGAGCGAGACATCCCTGGGATGCAGCCAACAGCCCAGCCCTCGAGCCTCCGGCTTCTTTGGCTGCTCAAGAGTGAAAGGAAATGCCCAGGCCTCACCTGCCCATTGGCTTGACTCCAACTCCTTCCCGAAACGCCAAATATTCTCCTTCCTCCGAGGTTCCTTCATTTAGTCCTTCATGTGCCGTGGCTGGGTGGATGCTGCAAGTCCTGTCCTGAGAAAATGGGGTGCAGCAGGGGGTGCAGGTGCAGGGCCGTGGCGGCGGCGGCGGCCGCGGGCCTGGGAGCCAGGAGGGTCGGGTAGAGAGCGTGAGGGACGGGGTGGAAGGTGAAGGGGCCCGGGTGGATGGCGGACGCTGGAATGATGTGGATGGGGTGGCTGGCCAGGAACGTGGCGGGGTGCCCCGGAATAATCGAGTNGTGGTGCTGCAGGATTGCGTGCTGCACCGTCGTGATGGACGTGGCCGACGCCGCCGCCGGCTGCTGGATGTGGATGGGCTGCAGCGCGGGCGCCGCTGGGGCCAGGGCGGCTGAGGCTGGGAAGGCCTTGACTTGCTTGGCCAGCAGCTGCTGCTGGATGTGCTGCTGGGCAGCCTGCTGCAGCTTGCTGTACTTCTCCATCTCCTCAGGGGTGAAGGTGATGGGCTGGCTCTCCAGCGGAGCTAGAGAGGAATCTTCTCCCCCCTCCCGATCCCCTTCTATGCTCGGCTCCCCGCTCTGAGGCACGTAGCCAGGAAAGTGCTCGACATCTGGAACTAAGGGCATCATACTGGTTTCCACTGGGACCGGCTGGTTGCCCCCATCCAGAGGCTCCAGCCCGTCACCATCGCTTGGATCTGAGAGGAAGTTGTGTGGCATGACCAGATCTCTGGAGCCAAAGCACTCAGGGAGCGCCGGCGCATCCAGGGGAAGGGATGGCATCTCCACGGAGGCCTCATCACGTTTCTGCTCGTCCAGAGGTTTGTCCTGAATTACCATCACCACATCTTCCAGGAGAGACTGGCCAGCCAGCTGACCCTCCTCCATGCCTCGGGAACCATCCTCAGCATCTGAGCCCTCCTGCTCCTCGCCCCTCTCCAAGTCAGACTCCTCGTATCTTTTGGAGTTTGGTTTCCGAGTGGTTGGCAACTTCCCGATTAAGGGCAGGACCGGTTTGTTGCCTAAGGAAGGAGGCAGTTTGGGGCCAAAGTAGCCCTGAGGAGGATCTTTGAGCTTTATGCCCACCTTGTTTGCCCCTGACAGCATCTCATCAGTGACGCAGGGCTTCTTCTCAACCTTCCTGGACTGCACCTTTTCCAGGAGCAGCTTTGCAGTGACGGAGTTCCTCTCCTCAGGACTGCAGTCCCCTTCCGAGGCCCGCCCCGTGCCAGAGCCACTGCTGTTCTGGGACAGGGAGCCAGACCCTTTCAGATCCTCTCCTTTGCCATCCTCCTTCTTCAGCAGCGACCCCTCCCCTCGGCCCGTCCGGAAGTAGTGAGGAGACTGGGAGCGATAGATCTTGGACCTGATGAAGTCCCTCCTGCCAGACCTTCGCTCCTCGGGGCTCTCATGGCCCCGCGAGCCCTTCCGTGACAGGGACCTCTGCGAGTGGCTGCGGGTGCTGCGGCTGCGGTCCCGGCTGTAGCTGCGGCTGCGTTTCCAGCTGCGGCCCGTCACGCTGCGGCTCCTCCTCTTGCTGCGGCTGCGGCTGCAGCTGCTGCTGCGGCTCCTGCCCCGGCTCCTCGATCTTGACCTGCCCCGACTCCTGCTCCGACTCCTGGATCTGCTCCTGCTCGAGCTGTAGTCATCTTCCGACGAGGAGTATTTGCGCCGCTTCGAGCGGTGGTTTGAGCTGTTGTAGTCGGAGTCGTCCTCCGAGTCCTGGGAGCGCTTGGAGTGGCAGCGGGAGCGGTCGCTGTAGTCGCTGTAGCTGTCGTCCGAGTAGCTCCTGTGGCGGCTGTAGCGGCTGCGCCCCGAGGACGCATCCGAGCTGCTGGAGTAGGACCTGTGCGAGGAGTGCCTGCGGCCCGAGCGCGAGCGGCTGCGCGAGTGCTCGCTGCCCGACTCGTAGTCGTCGCTGTACTGCGACGGTGACTTCTGGTGGCAGTGCTTGCCGGGGGAGCCCTCGTCGCTGTCGTAGTCGCCGCTGCTCTGCCGGCTCCGGCGGCTGTTTCGGGCCTGGGACAGAGCCGGGCAGCGCCTCCTCACACCAGGCACCTGCTGCAGCTCAGCCTTGTGTCTTTTGCTGCCGTGCTCTTGGCAGGAGTTACCCCCGTCCTCTTTTTTACCGCTGCTCCCCTCCTCAGCAGACAGGGATTTCCTCTGGGACTCCTGGGAGCATCGCTTTTTCTTCTGGAAGTGGCTGCAGTCTTCAGACAGTTCAGGTTTCGGTGCCCGGTCTGACTCTGTTGAAAGGGAGGATTTACCCTTTTTGTGCCGGTGCCTTTTCCGTTTCTTAGGTTTCTCTTCCCCCAGATCAGCTTTCCGGGCCTTCTCCTCAGCTTCCTCCTTGTGTTTGCGTTTGTGTCTGCTGGACTTTTTGTGCTTCTTTTTCTTTTTGTGTTTATGGGACCTTCCAGATTTACTCTTACCCGTTGTACTCTTACTGCTGTCCTCCCCCTCTCCCTTACTGACGCTTCCCAGACCAGACTCCTGCTTGCTTTGGGATTTGTTTTCCATTTTTTGAGCAGAACTGTTCCCTACACTTTCTGCCTCCTTGGCTTTGCTCACCTCACCAGGTTCTGTGCTCTGAGCATTGTCTTTACAAAGGCCCCCCGGATCCTTGGATTTCTCTGCCCCTTTCCCTTTTCCATCCTTGTTACGGGAGAGCTTGAAGTCGAAGTACAGGGGGTTGCAGCTGTAGGACACAGAAGGCTCAGCTTTGGTGAAGATGAGCAGCTCTGAAGGCCACTGCAGTGTTGTGCTCTCATCCTTACTCAAAACAGGGAAAAAAGGTCCCGTGGGGTGCTTTGGTCCCTCAGAGCCATCTCTGCAGCCCAAGGCAGGAGGAGGAGCAGTGTCTGGCTCTGGGGGATTGCTCTCTGGAAGGTCCTTGCTCTCCTGTGTATTTTCATTCTCTGGGATGTCTTTTCGTTCTGTTTTGCCCTGCTGAGCTGCACTTTCAGTAGTACTCTGCTCCTTCTGCTGTCCCTTGCTCTCAGCAGCCTTTTCCGTGTGCTTGCTAGGTTTGGGTTTGGGGGAACTCCCCTTTTTCACTTCGTGCGCGTTTTTTTTGTTCACATTTTCTGCTTCCGTTTGCTCAGTAGCCTTCATGAAAAGCAGGAATTGAAAGTTGGGCTTTACTTTACAGTGGGCTGGGGGGATGTAGTGGTAATACTGTGGTTCCACAGCTGTTGATCCATCTTCTCGCCTCATCTTCTTCAGTTTGGATAAGGTGCTGGCCAGAGCCCCACTGTCCTTGTCGTGCTGGTCATCATCCTCTGCCTTGCCATCAGAATTATTGGTGCCTTCACCCTCCCCAGACTTCTGCAGGCTGCCACCCTCTGAGGAGCCCTTCTCATCACCTTTTGCCCCGTCTGCAGAACTGGACTCGTCCACGTGGTCCTTGAAAACAGAAGCAATGGTCTCCAGCTTCACTGGGGTCTTCTTGGCAAAGGAAAAGGACACCCCGATCTTCTGCAGCGGAGTTCCCAGAGAGCTCTTAATGCCAAAGCTGATGGCCTGTGCCCCCTGGGCAGGCGTCTGGCCTGGCATCACAGTGCCTTGTCCAGTGTTCAGGAAGCCTCTGTCCGTGGTCATCTCTGTGGCCTGGCCAGAGCTCGTCTGCACGAAGGAGCCACTGTTGGCTGCGGAGTCATCATCATCTCCACCTTCCTCATCCACGGCCACCGTGGTGGTCCTGAACATGGGCCCACTTCCAGGAGCACTGGAACACAGGAGAGAGAAAACACAGCTCACTGGTGTCCCTGTCCCTCTGCAGGAGCATCCATCCCTCAGCAGAGACAATCTTACACAGCTCAAGTGCTCTTGCACACAAACACATGCATTAAAATATCACTATACAGCCACTCAAAGTTTTTAATAATAACCAATTACTGAAGAAAATACGTATTGCTATTTGATGAGTTCAGTGAACTCACTCCTACCAAAACCACAGCACGGGCCCCAAACACAGTGTGAAGCTTTGCCCTCAAAGCCTGGGCAGTATCCCAGGGCAGGAATGCCAGCCCAGCCCTGGGCTGCAGGGCCCACCCAGACTCACCACTCAGGCTGCCTCCTCTGCTCAGCCAGCTCGTGCAGGCGCCGCAGGGCTCTCTCCTGCTTCCTCTCATCTTTCCGGGACCTCGACGAGACATTGCGAGCAAATTCCCTTTGCTTGAGATCTTTCAACCTCTGAGGCAAAGAAAGCAGGAGGAATCAGATCAAAGGTGTTTGTGGTTTATCCAAGAGCAGCTCTTTGCTGTAGCACTGGAAATTGCGGTGTCAAGCCCCTCCCCAGGGACATTTACTGAGCCAGGATGGAGCAACAGCATCTTAGCTCAACAAACCCAGGGAGCACAGTGCCATCCTCCCAGCAGCTGAAGGAAAAGACAACTGGTGGTCACTTTTGGCTATGACTTCAAGTTCTGTGTATACCCCCTTCCAATCAACACTACTGGTATTCTTTAGCATGGACAACAAAGCTGATTTCAAAGCAACAAGCAAATTCTGGAAGGAAAAGGGGAAAAGAAGAAGGATTGTTGACTTTGCTGCTCTTGCAGGGTGCAGATGTACTGGACAAACAGTGCATGACACGAGTCAAGAGCATGGGCCAAAGGACAGGAGGGATTAGCTGGTGCCAGAGCTACCCAGGCATGACATCTGACAAAAGCAATGTACCATTACATTGGAGAAGGAGCCAAAAATCCCATGCAAATGGTTCTGTAAGCAAATCCAGAATACAACATACACCACAACCAGTTACTTGTTTTCCTGACAGTAGTTCTGAGAGGGTCAAGAAAGAAACTGCTCTAAAGGCAGGAGGGTCTCTTGGGGTTGAATACTTTGGGGGGCAGAAGCATCAAGTTCCCCAGAAATCTTATCATGAGGGAGCAAACCCAATCCCAAGGAATTTCAAACATCCTAATATCACCGAGGAAGTCTAGGTAGCAAATTCTAATAGAAAATAAACATCCAAGCCTTCAGAATATTTTGGGAAGTCCTTTTCTTAAAGCACTAGCAGAAGAGGCTGCTGCTTTTCCTTGGAATATATATGGATATTCACAACATTATTTTAGAATGCTCTACAGAAGTTAAAGCAACAGAAAGCAACAAAGACAGACCTCCACCATCCTAAAGGGACTCATTGTTCTTTTTTAGTGCACAATTCAAAACCCTTTCAAAGGGCCCAGTTCCAGAATGCATCCTGTACTCAGCTTTTGGAAGAAGTTTCATGTTTTTCAGGCATTTCATGCAGGGCCTGGGAGACTAACAGGACTCAGAGCAGGAGTCACTTTGGAACAATTCTTGTACAGGATGTACAAATCACTGGTGAATTCTAAATACTTCTGGCTGGCTGACTCTGCCTCTTTCCTGGAGCAGAGTCAGACTGCCACACACAGGAACAGTGGATCTGGAAACCAACCCAAAGCTCAAATTAGAGGAATTAAGCTGGCCCAATGTAAAGAGAACATTGCTTTGTGAAAAAAGGGGAGATTGGACAAGACAGAGGATTCTCTTACCTAATTGTATTTACTAAATGTGGTTGATTGTTACTAAAATCAGAGGGGAGGACACACAAAAAAGGTACAACTACAGACACCAGTAGAAAGAAACTCACTCTTGTGATCTGGACTCCCAAATTAGAAGGGTTTGCTTTCAATACATCAGCTGAAAACATCACATCACAAAGAAAAAAAAAGAAAGTAAAAATATAACAAGAGTGGAAGAGAGGAAAAAAAAAAACCAAACCAAAAAACCAAGCAAGCATTACTAGAGAGCTGTGGGGAGTGTGCCAGCTACTCTACAGAGCGGGAGCGGAGCCACGGGACCGAGGCTGGAGCAGGGACACACACACAGCACAGACACAGCAATGATCCCACCTGGAACAGCAGAACTACTTTCACCAGGACAAGTAAAGGGCTCAAGGGTTTTGTGGTGTATGTTAAGTGTTGAAGAGTAATTTTTTTTCCAAGAGGAAGGAAAAAAAAAATAGATGGACTTAGCAATGCTATCAGCTTTCTCATGCTGATTTCGAAAGTGTGTCTGAAATGCTCTGGGAAGTTACAGCCACCAACAGCTGACAAAACTATTTAATGGGGGCTGATGCCAACTCGTGAGATCACTCATCCATTTGGAAAAAAAGTATGACCCAGCTATTTACACCAGACACGAACTGTGACCTTTTCCTCGCAGGAGGAAGGTTGGATGGTGCACTCAGAGCCCCCTGTGCCCCAGGCATGGTCCTGATCATCCCCCAGGACACAAACTGGGCTCAGAGCTGTTGGGAATGATGAAACTGCCCTCAGGCTCTCCTGCCTCCATTACATGGCAATTGGAATGCAGACAGAATGAAATGCTCACTATTAAATGCTGACCTTCGTGTGTCTCTGCTCCTCCAAACCTCCCACTCTCAACACTTAAAATTTAGAGGTGTGAAGCGAACAAACTACCCCAAAGCACTTTAATTGTGGAATATGCACCACAGCAACTCCCAGCTGCACCCAAACAGCCTTCAGGCTGACAAACCACTGGCCCTGGTGTCAAGACTGCTGAGAATTTGGTACTTCCAAAACTGGGCAAGAGTTGGTCTGGTTTCCAAAGGACCAAGAGATCTCAAGGCTGAGTTTCTTTTTGTCACACAGGAGTCAGGAGGAAAAGAGTCTTGCTGAAGAAGTACAGGATAGAAAAAGCTCACAAATGCACCATGCCAGCTCCTTGGAAATGTAAAATACAGAACAGAACACAGCTCAGCTTCTTGGACTGACCTAAACCAACCCATTTATCATCAGAAATGACTGCAAGAGACCTGGCTGGACTGCATTCTCCTCCCTAAATGCATCCTGGGGGAAGGAAAGGGGGGAAACAGGAGCCCACACTGCTCATCTCTGAGAAGAACCTGCTGCAGGAACGAGAAACACCCAGAACTTTTCAAAATAACCTGTCACTCTCCCCTCACTTATTGTTTCAAATATGTCACTGAATCCAATGACTGATCCCCTCAAAGACTGGATAACCAGCTCACCACAGCCATGCCCACCCTGCTGCCCAGTCCTGACTGGGAAGGAGCAATCTCAGGCCTGCAGTGCTGTTTCACTGGGTGAAGGGAGCACACAGAGCACTAAAATGCTGCTCACACACTCCCAGGTCTCAGCCTGCCCTGGAAATCATTTAACTAAACCGATATTTAAGCTCAGCTTACACTAAAGAAATTTCCATCTAATCCTGAGGGGAGTGTTTGTTATTCTAATCCCCCAAAAACCTCTAAATGACTTTTTGGACCACACCATATGTGTGGGTGTGAGGGAGGCTGGAGGAGCATGGTACTGCCCCTTCCCCAGCATCACAGAGAAATTCCAACAAGGATTTAACAACACCACTCAAACATCCTCCAGGAGCTTCTCCCCTCTACAAGGAATCCTGGGAACTCATACTTTTGGGATGAATCCTCCTTTTTAAAGTCTTCCCATTGTGCTTAACCAATACAATGATTTTTTTCAACAAGATTAGAGCCACCAAACCTGTATTAAATCAAACACATGTTTCATGCTACTACAGGATTTCAAAATTAAGGGTCTTTTTTTTTTCCATTGGCAGTGTGTTTTCTGAGGAAGCAGCAGTTTATCTAACCAGCAACATCCTTTCAAACTGCAGGATCATGGGGACCACAAAGCCAAGGAATATTCTGCTGGTTTATTACTTCAGCTGTCAGAAGGGCCACACTGCAGTGACCAGCAGTGACACAAATCACCAGCACTTACATAAAATTTCTCCAGATTTCCACATGCTGTAGGCAGTAGTTCACTACCTCCAGCCTCCTGGGGTTTATTAATAGCTGCCACCCCCCTCAGCTTTGGAACAAAGAATTGTATTTTAAGTTTCCAGCCTTGTTTCTAACTAAACTCCAAATCTGTCTCCACATTTCCACAGGAGTGCAAATTGAGCTCCTGAAGAGCAGGTTTGGTATTGAATCTGCAGCTACGTCTGGACTGCAGCACAAAGAGGCCACAGTGCAGGATTATCTCCCAATCCCTGCACGGCTCAGGAGGGGCCAAACTGGCAAACATCAACAGCACCTTCCAATTCTCACAAATCAGCTTAAACCAGCTGCACTACAGCACTGATGAAAAGCTCCTGAGAGCCCATCCCAGGCACAGCAAAGGGGAGAAATCCAGGGGGGCAGCAGGAGTCAGGAACTGCTGCAACAGGAAAACCACTGGACCATTATAGGATGTCCTAAGCAGGAAGGAACCCCCAAGGATCATCCAGTCCAACCCCTGGCCCTGCACAGACCCCCCAACAATCCCACCCTGTGCATCCCTGGGAGTGCTGTCCAAGTGCTCCTGGAGCTCTGGCAGCCTCAGGCCCATGAAAACAAAACCCAGCATGTCCCAGATTTTTCTGCTGGTACCAGGTAAGACCTCCCCAGTACCCAGCTGGGGTGCAGAGCTTCACAGGCTCAGGACCAGCAGTAAATGGATTTTCTCCATTTAAGGTGACAAAGCCACACAGCATCACTGAACGAGGCCCACTGAGTGACATTCTTTGCCTAAAAGTGCTGAGCAGAAAGAGCCCCTGTTATTCTCACAAGACAAAACCACTGTCACTCTGTCAGCAGACCTGAAGATGTGAAAATTTCATGCCAAATCTCACATTGAGATGGGTCAGAGCAGATCCACCTCTGGGGCTTGAGGCAGGAGGCAGCTCCCATGACATCAGAGCCCCCTCCTCCCTTGCCATTGTTCTTGTGTCTCTCTGGCAACCCACATTAAATAAAATAATAATAATAATGTACTTTTCATTCTGTGCCAGCAGATTTCTGGCTTTCTGAACTTCTGATGTCTGGTCAATTCTTTGCCCCAGAAGTTTCTGGAAGTGAACTACACCATTAAACACAAGCTCAAAGGATGGCAACCTTGATCATTTTACTGAAGTGAGAACAAACCTGGCTTATCTTTGGTCATCAACATTCTCTGCATACTTATAAATGAAGTGAAAAGAACAAAGGGCAAATGGCCTGCAAATGCTGTTTTATTTCAACTTAATTTCCTTTCTGGAAGGAATCAGTATTTTTCTTAGCTGGGTTAAAAAAAACAGAATGGGTTGGGTTGGAAGGGATCCTACAGCTCACCAGTCCCACTCCCTGCATGGCAGGGACCCTTCCACTGTCCCAGGGTGCTCCAGGTCCTGTCCAGCCTGGCCTTGGACACTGCCAGGGATCCAGGGGCAGCCACAGCTGCTCTGGGCACCTTGTGCCAGGGTCTTCCCATCCTCACTAGGGAGAATTTCCTCATCATCTCTAATCCAAATCTACTCCCTTTTCAGTTAAATCCATTCCCTTTTGTTTTATCACTCCATGCCCCTGCCCAAAGTCCCTCTCCAGTTCTTTTGTAGCCCCTTTATTGTTCACTGGTGGGTTTTCTGAGGGGAAAGCATTTCTGGAGCAGAAGAACCTCCCATGTAACACCAAGTACCTCAGAGATTCCCTCCAGTCTGCTCCATTCAAGCTGTGCTTGGAGGCCCAAGGTTTTGCAAATCCCAAGTTCCCCAAAACACAAAGTTCATGGTTTGCATTCAGAGTATTCCTCTACCTGAGCAGTGACTGTCTTGGTAATTTTACTGTGCTTGAACAGATCCTCCCCCTCGGCATGAGAAGCAAAGATGCAGCTAATTAGGGCACAAAGAGAACTGCACATCTATACCTTCAGTTCTGAGCTCCACCCTCTTTCCCAAAGAACTTCTTTATGGAATACACTCCTTTTGTCCTTTTACAAAGAGAATCTAGGCAGAATTAATCACCTACACCTCCAAAACACCACACACTTAGGGGAAAAAAATCAGCTACAAAAAAGCCTGCATTTCAGTGTTGGTTTGTGCTCTCCCAGGGAATCTGGCACAGGTTCACTCAGGAACACATTTGTTTTTCACAGGGAATGCAGAAGGGGAATGTTTTGACTCTGTTGGGTCAGTGACTCAGTAAACAGCTCGAGCCCTCAGCAGGCACACGAGCAGAACGAGGTGATGGTGGGAGATTCTCCAAGTTCTTGGGTTGTTAAAAACCCCACATAGTAAAAGCTGACTGTAAATGCTACATAACTGACACACAGGTAATTCCAACTGTAACATCCCAATGCTGGGCCCTGCACACACAGGTTTATTTGATAAGAACACACAGACAGGGCACAACCCAGAAAAGGGGCTTGCACTCATCTTCACACAAATCTAACAGAAGATCTTTATCTCAATGTCAAAACCCCAAATCAAATAAGGAGCCCTCACAGGTGTAATGCCTTAAGGACACATTCCCATTGAGTGCAGAGTGTTCTAGGACTGTGGGAGCTCCCAAGGATCAGGACATTGTGGAACTGCATGAAAGCAGAAAAGAAAAACCACTGGCTTAGAAAAGATCCTGAAGATAACCTTGTTCTACCCCCTGCCACGGGCAGGGACACCTGCACTATCCCAGCTGCTCCAAGTCCTGTCCAACCTGGCCCTGAACACTTCCAGGGATACACATGGGGTCCATCCTCACCACCCAAACTCCTTCGTAGCTGCAGAAGTTTTCTTCCTCCATTTGTCACCTTTTTTCTCTTGATTATTGTTAATTGTTACTCTGTTGACTGTCAGGGCTGGGCACCATCAGGAGTGGGGGCTCTTCACAACCTACCAGGCCTTCAAGATCAAAACCTACAGCTAAAAACTCCACTCTTGGGGTCATTTTTCCCTGAGATTCTCCTCAGGGTTTCTGTTACCCGAGGCAGTGGGGTCTCCCCCAGGGTTGCTGTTCCCTGGGGATTTCTCTGGGGTTGCTGTTCCCCGGGGTAATCAGGTTTTCAGTCTTCTCTTTGCCCTGGGTGTTTCACACCGAAGCCAGAGCAGACAGGCTGAGTCCAGCAGTGTTATCAAGGCTGTTTATTCTAAATTATCTCTCANGGCTCTGTGTGAGGCTCTGACCCCCCTGTACAGATCCCAGACCCCCTGTCCTGTCCCCAAACCTTCCAGGGTGGCCACAGGGATGTCCTGGACTCTGACACTTCATCACTAAAGACATCAGCAGCTGTACAAGAAGTTGTGAGATGCAGCCTTTGCCAGCTGCTCACTGAAGGGTGTGTGACAGAACTGAGCTCACTGTCCCTCCTGCAGGGCCACCTGCACCCACTCCAGCTGCTTTTGGTCCCCTGAGAGGGACAGGCCATGTGTGACCAGAGGGTGACTGCTCCTTTAAACAGCTGCAGTATCAGTATCAGTCTCAAGTATCAACCTAATTAAAACCAGCTCCAGAACAACACTGCACACCTCCAACACAATGGCTAAAACAAGCCACTGGTTTGGGAGAAGAAATGCCAGTATCTGTTCCCAGATAAGGAAATGCTGCCTTTTGGAGAAACTTCGTGTTGAGGTTGATTCAGATGTAGCCAAATGATCTATGACACCAGGACAGGCAGGAAATAAAGAGAATAAACCTTCCCTTTAATTGTTTGGTGTTGACACATTTTGGTGGGTCCAAAATTCATCCGGTTGGGATCAATCCACTTACCTATCATCCCTGTTGGGCAATAATCCCGAATTCCTTCCTGGAATACAAGACAGTGTCTTTATAACTCAGGAGTGGAAAGGGATCTGAGGATGGAACATCTATTTACAGGGACAGCCTAATGCTTGCTGAGCCACAGAGGGATAACCAAACACTTCAACGTCAGGGGGATGTGGAACTAAAAATACTTAAAAGCAAAAATGCTGTGGAAACTGAGCCAAGAAAAAGGCAAAATCAAGCTCTGCTGCCTCAAAAATTACCACTGAGACAACAAAACCTCACAGATGATGTACACCAAGCTGGGTTGCTGTAACTAAGATACTGTAATGGCCTTTCTTTCCAAGAAAGCCAACTGATGGCCTGCTTTCATTTAAAGTTCATGTTTTCCCTCAAAAACTTTAGGCTCACCTTTCTGCAACCTTGCCTTCTTATCCAAAGAGACAAACTATAAAACATCAACATGCAACATATCAAAAGGACAGCGTTTTTTAAAAAATTGTTTTAAAATTTAGGCTGGACTGCTGGAAATGAGCCTCCCTGGAGCAGCAGGGAGCACAGCAGTGAGATAAAGTTACTTATGCAAATTCACCATCATTCTGTCTGGGGGTTTCAAGTTCACTCCCTGAATGCTGACCCAGTGGGGTCACACACATTTCAGCCCGACAAAGCTGGACAAGCAATTTTTTCCCTAAGCAAAGCATGATTACTTCTTTGTTTAAATCCCTCTGTAACTAGAAATTAATGCTGGGTGATGCAGCCAGAGTTCAGAGGCTCATTTTCTCCAAAGCCTGCCTGAAGTGACTGCAATGGATGGAATTATCCAAGAACATAATTCCCCTCAGCATAATCAGCAGTACCAAGCAACTTCCAAATTCTTTCTCCTGATGAGATGACCCCACCTTGTGGGTGCACAAGACATTTTTCTCTCAGGCCGCTCCCGCTGGTGACTCCTTTTCTTGCTTTCCACGGGTTGATTTCCTCCTCCACAGCACCTCCAGCTGCTGGGAGAGCAGTGAGCCCGGCCAGGCTCGCGTGAGTGCCCCGTTAGTCACCGAGGGCTGGAGCAGCCCACGGAATCCCACAGCACCAGTGCACCAAGAATGTGACACAAACAGGTCCTGCCACCTCCCAGATAAATGAAGGTCACTGCACTCAAGTTTCAGCCAAACTGATGGAGACTTTCCAAGGAAGTTCTCTGCTCTCAGGTGTCATGACTGAGCTCAGCCGAAACCACCCCTGTGCCCAATAACCGAGGGAATAAATGAATTTCTGCTCTTGATTCTAGCAAACCACACTTCTTTACAGAGCCCAGCTGCCCTGCCATGAGAATTCCTGACAAGACTCCCTTAGCTCAAAGCAGATTCTCTGTCATATCCTACACTTAATACACACACACAGAAATCATACTCTAAAGCAATATTCTTGGTTTTAGCTGTTTTCACTGCCATTTTGCAGCTCTACAGCACATCCTCCTCGAGTTACCAGTATTCTGATGATTGTGTTGTTAGAATTTATGACCAGGAACATCAAATTCCTCCTCTGAGCCCTTCCAGCCCTGGAGGAGCCCAACACTGCTATCTGCTGTGCAGTTACATCTCATTTAGCAGTTTAAATAGTCAAACAGATCAGGCTAACACAAGAACTTCCATTACTTACTGTGCAGCATGAGGACACTACAGTACATCCCTACCCTGGGAAAAAAAGCAGCTCCACAGAGACTCTGAACCCACCTTCTCCTCAGAATTACAGAATTTGGGAAGTGCTCCTTTCTTAGGATTCCTTTGGCAAGGCCCATTATTTCCTAGTCTGTTTTCAGTAACTCCACAGAACACAGACTCAGGTAGCAAAATGCTCCCATGTGGGGAATCATCACTCCCCAAAGCTGTACTAATGCTAAAAGCAAGCTGGGAACCATCCACCTCCACATCTCCTCAGTTTAACACCAGCACATTCCTTCTGTGGGTCTGTCAGAACTGGGGCTCCTTGATGCCAACCACGGAGTGGGACTTGGGGCTCTTTTGTTGTTTTGTGTTCTTAAATGAATGATGGGCATAAAAATCCTACCCAGTGACATAAAACACCTATTCCTAGACCAGTAATGGAAACAGATACACCAGGGAAACTCCAAGAATTAACCACAAACAAGACCACCACAATGAATAATACCAAACTGATGAAATGTCTACAACTGGTTACCTGCTTGTGAGCGTGGTCGTAAGAGTTGATGTGGTTGTCAAACTCTTGGTGCTTCTGGTACTGCTTGTCACAGAGTTCACAGTAGAAGTTTGCTCTGAGGTCTTCCAAAGCCTTGGCAATGGCCTTTTCTTTATCAACATAATCCTGCAAAATTAACAAAAAAATGCTTCTGTTTAGTGTCCTGTGGAACAGGCTGGAAGATGATGGGTTACTCTTTCAAGGAAAAACAGTAATAAAAACTTAGTGTACATTGATTATATTTATTACAGAATCACTGAGGCTGGAAAACACCTCCAAGATCACTGGGTCCAACCTGTGTCCAATGCCCATCTTGTCCCCAGCCCAGAGCACTGAGTACCACCTCCAGCCCTTCCTTGGACACCTCCAGGGATGGTCACTCCAAACCTCCCTGGGCAGCCCCTGCCAAGGCCTGACCATCCTTTCCACGAAATTCTTCTTGATGTCCACCCTGCCCCTCCCCTGGCCCAGCCTGAGGCCTTTCTCTCTCCTCCTGTCCCTGTTCCCTGGAGCACAGCCTGACCCCCCTGGCTGTCCCCTCCTGTCAGGAGCTGTGCAGAGCCACAAGGTCCCCCTGAGCCTCCTTTTATCCAGGCTGAGCCCCTTCCCAGCTCCCTCAGCTGTTCCTGGGGCTCCAGCCCATTCCCAGCTCCATTCCCTTGTCTGGGCACACTCCAGCCCCTCAGTGCCCTTCTCATCATGAGGTGCCCAGAACTGGACACAGCACTTGAGGTTCCTCAGCAGTGCCAGCTCAGGGGACAGTCACTACCCTGGTCCTGCTGCCACCCCACCTGGGACTGCCCAGGTGCCACTGGCCTCTTGCCCAGCTGGGCTCATGTTCAGCTGTTGCTGCCCAGCACCTCCAGGTCCTGTCCAGTTCTCCAGTCACTTTGTCCCCACCTGGAACATCCCATGGGGTTGCTGTTACTCAAATGCAGGTCCCAGCACTTCGCCTTACTGAACCCAGCTTGCTAAGCTGAGCAGCCTTTGCAAATTCACAGAGATTCCAGAACTTGGCAATGCTACCGACCTTGGCTCCATTTGTCACCCAGAATCACAGAATATTCTGTGTTGGCTACATTTGTCACCCAGAATCACAGAATATTGTGTTGGAAGGAACCCACAAGGACTGGAATTCCCTGGTCACAGCAGAAGTATCCCTAAAAGGAGACTGCTTAAAACAAGGCCTGCAGTGCTGATGGGGGAAGGCAGCTCTGCCTCATGGGAGCCTCCTGGACTGTCTGTGCTCCAAGGAGAAGTTCAAAGCCTCCAGCTAACCCAGACACACTGGTATCAAACCTAGGAGGGTCCCTGCCTTTGGAACAGAACCTTCCACCTCCAAAGCTGACACTGCTCCATTCTGAGTGCTAAGAGATGTCTGCTTCATCTTGGTTTGGCTGCCTGAATTCAGGCAGGAGGAACATGGCTCTGGCTGGGAATTGCCCTTCAGAGCTGCCAAGCCCAGTCCACTCCAGTGAAATATTCCCAGGAGCAGAGCTGTCCCTCAGCTGGGCTCAGCACAGGGCCCACACTGCAGTGAGCACAGGGAGCTGCATTTAATGGACAGGGGAGGGAGACACCCTTGGAGTGCTCACAGGGGCTTTCCCCTTCTACAACTGAACATTTGCACAAGTGGAAAACCAAACCTCCAGGCAGAGAAGAGGGATCTCACCTGGCAACAACCACATCCTTCCCTCTCTTGCTACAGGTTTTGAACATGCACTGAGCTCTGGGACTGGGGAAATCCTGCCCTGGCTGGAAATCCAGGTGTGGAAGGAGCCTGTGCTGTCCCCAGGGCTGCTGCACATCTGGGGGGTCTGAGATGCACCTGATGCTGGGACACAGGAACCTCAGGGCTAAGCAGCTGCTCCCTCTAGCCAGGCTGTATCAATTACAACCCCACCAGCAGAATTAATAAAACATCACCACTCTGCATGAGCTCTCTGAGGGAGGTTTATCCTGAGGAGGTGGAAGCTTCTACTCAAAATCAGCTACAAATGCTGCATCACAAAGCCCACTGAACTCACTGCAGCACTCCCATATAACCACTGACCATAGGCATTTCAACTGGAATAAAGAGAAATTGTATAAAAAACCCACCCTAACATTAGGAGAAAAGCACTTAAGGATCTTTTTTTCCATCTTCAGTACAAACTTCCTACGGGAAGCTTCCTTCCTCAGGAGCATGAGGAGGCAGCAAACATTTAAGACAGAAAACTTTGAAAGGTTTTTCCTTTGAATTTCAGATCTTATTCAAGGCAACGTGGTTTATCTCCTAGATACCACATCAAAATGGTATTAAAATAACATTACTGAGTGTGTTTTATGATGCAAAATTTATATAAAAAATTACAACAACCAAGGAGAGGAAAAAAAAAATCTAAAAAAATTTAGTGTTCATGTTTGGGACTGTTTTCAATTTAAAGCACTGTTCATTTCTACATAAAAAGGAAGCAACTTCCTGCTTCCATCTATTACCAGATGCCCTTGTTAAGGGAAAAAAAATCAACAAATGTGGAGTTTTGAGCCTGAAGCAGGTCCCCAGGAAGACAAGAAAGGGAAACAGAGCAGCGTGAGCTCCACAGAACACGGACGTTTCAAGTTCCTCTGAATCCCAGACAAGCTTCCTGTGCCATGTGTAGGTTTTTCTGAGCAAGCATCCTGTGGCTAAACAATGAAACCCAGCCCTTTGAGTGATGAGAATTTATACAAAAGAAGGGAATTAAAAAACATTTCTTGGCTGCAGAGTTATCCAGAATTCCTCTGAGGCTCCCTGAGTGGCTGATCAGGATGCGCTGCCATCAGCAGTTACATAATGGACTCCTGTGGAGCAGCAAAAAGTAACGGCTGCAGAGATTTTGCACAGATTAATACCAAAATTCAAGGGGCTAAGGATGAACTGAGCTAATAAAAACCCACTGGAGCTGGGAAAAACTGTAACTGCTTCAGAGCTCCTGAGAAAAACCTGTGCTGGATGAGGGCAGGAAGAGAAAAGAGTCTCAGAGCAAAATAGGTTGGGCTGCATTTGGAAAAATAATTGTAAACCCCAAGAACTCCAGGATCACAAAATGGTTTTGCCTGGACAGGACCTTAAAGCTCCCCCAGCCCCACTTCCTACCATGGGCAGGGACACCTCTCACTAGACCAGGTTGCTCCAAGCCCCATCCAACCTTCCCAGGGATGAGGAGCCCCTCTGGGTACCCAAACATCTGCAGTTCACTTACCAAACAATTCAAGGTCTCAAGGAATAAAAAAAAAAAAAAAAAAGAGGAGGGGAAGCTATAAATTTTCATAGCTGAACAAACTGCCTGAAGAATTAACTGTTCAGCTGGGGAAATGGAATTTTTGATTTGCTGAGGTTACATTTAATTTTAATAGCATTGAAACTACTTTCCCATTATTTTTCAAATAATTAAAATTTATGCAAGACTGACATTTCATTTGGATGTCTTGGGCTCTTCCTCAACCCTGGTACTCCCCAAATCTCCAGACAATTGAACAAGCAGGTTTTCCTAAGAGCTGCTGGACTGTGGAGGCTGGGAAGCAGAAGAGTGGATTAAAGGATGAGCAGAGACCATGTCTCCACAGAAAACCCAGTTATAGCTAATCCAAGAGTGCTCCTGCATGTCACGCTCAGTCCCAACACCACAGCTCATTTCTATCAGCCCTTGGCTTACAAAATAACCCCACAGGTTTTGTAAATCCCCTAGAAATACAGAATTTGTCCTTTTTTAAAATCTGCTTGAACAATTCTTCCAAAGAGCTCCAGCGCATCCATTTCTCCAAGCTGGTGCCATGTCCTACCTTTGCAAAGCAAGCAGGATTTATGCAATAACATCATAAAATACTGCTCACTCCTCACTAGCACAACACAAGAGCTCCTCCCCTCCCAGCTGGTAACTGCCTCTCCACCACCTGCAGCTTTGATCCTGACATGGCTCACTTGAAAAATCTGACAGCCCTGGGTGTAGGGAAGGAAATGTCCTGCTCACCCCAGGACTGTTCCCTCCAGAACAGGAGCAAAGCCCATGGAGAAAGCCCTGCTACTGTCCAGGGGCTCTTTAGCAGCTAAACAAACAGGAAGTGAATAACCAGTGTGTTAAAACATAAATCCTCTCCACAATGACCAAACCCAAGAGCAGTGAATTTCTGTCACCATCATTGCGGCAGAGCGAGGAGAACTCAGCCCCATCAGAGCAGATCTTTTCCCATCAGAGCAGATCTTTTCCCATCAGAGCAGATCTTTTCCCAAGCAGCCCACAGACACTGCAATGTTGCTGCCCCTCTCTCTGTACCTTGTACTTCTGCCTCAGCTCCTCGGTGTCTTCCTTCTCCACCTCCAGCACTCGCCTCCGCTCTGTGGCATCCTCGGCGTAGTCAAGCTGTTTGAAAAAAAAAATATAGAGAAGAGATGCAATTTGGCCCATAAATACATTGCACTATCAAATCTACCAGAAAGCACAACTTAACAACCTTAACTGAAACAGAATCTGTGCAAGCTTTGCTTTCCCTGTTTTGTCACCCCAAGTGTGAAACAATCATTAATCCCTCTGATGTGGAGGGCCCCGGCAGCTCTGGGGAGGGAAATCTCAGAGCCCAGGGATTTTGGGGAGCATCCAGACCCCAGAACTCAGGCTCACAGGGATAAACCAAGGATGCACTTTGCAGACAATTTAAGAGCAAGTTGTTCTTTACCTTGGATGCACAAACTCTCCCTTTTCCATGTCTTTCCCCCCACTCCCCAGAAGCCCTGCAGAGTGAGGGGAGCTCACCTCCATCTCCATCCGGCCCATGCCCATGACATCGTACTTGACCACGATAGGGATGGGATCTGTCCTCCCTGGAAGAGGAACACAAGAGGAGGGTGAGCAGCAGCCCAGCACCACAGCTTGCTGTACACATTGGGTTTGGGTGGTTAGAGATCTTGCCTTGGAGTGCAGAGACCAGAAAGCTACAGTGAACCAAACACGAGCCATTCTCACAGCTTACAGCCAACCCTGCGCCAGCTCCCAGCACACCCAGGATGAGAAATGCATTTTCTGAACATAAAATGCTCATGTAAAAGCTTCTCATGGTTAATGTTCCCCCATGACAAGCCCTGGGGCAGGGCTGATAACAGACTTGAGCCTTCTCCTCAAGGCTTCCACATCAGGCTCCTCATCTCCCCAGAAGAGTGAAGAAGCTGCTGATCACATTTCACTGATGCAGCTCATGAATAATCAATTAGAACTTCCCTTAAAGGAGGTGGAAGTCTCCCTCCCACCAGCTTTTGCTTTCCCCAGGAGTAAGGAATGCTGAGGAGACGGATGGCACAGAAGCCAAACTTCCCCCATCCCAAGCACCCAGTCTAGGCCAGGGGTTTTCCCTGCTGCCCCAGCCCCAGAGCGATGCTCTGGCCCCGCTGAGTCTCCTGTAAGCTGTGAAAAGGACTGGTTGCGAAGAAAATTGACTTTGAACTAATCAAACTATGCTGGAGATTTATTTTTTTAAAAAAACATATCTTTAATCCACTCATAACCAGCCAAACAAAGCAAAATGGGGCAGACAAGCACTTTACTACCACAGCTTTTTTTTTTTTTTTTTAATTATTATGATTTTGATTTTTACATCACAACTGGCACTGGTGGTTGTGATGTAACCCACTGACAAAGTACTTACCTTCTCCAGTGCAAACCTTGAGTGAAAAAACAGAATGTTTACTTCCCTTATTATTGCTCTTGTTTGGTGTAAACAACCCTTTTGTTATACACACATACACAGGTATTATACCTTTGGGCTAAAAGATCCACAGGTTGGAGTTCATGCCGAAATATTTCACTGCCATCCACATGTGCAAAAGGTTAAAGGGTTTAAAACTGCCTCAGAAAACCTGGATAGGTGTGAACTCTTTGCCAGCATCAGCCATAATTCCTGCCAAAAACACAGCCCCAGAGGGGCTTTTGAACCTTGAAGTACAGACATGTGGTTTTATTCAGAAATAAATCCATTTAATTAATTGCTTTACAGTTTTGTTGATATGCCCAGGAATTTGACAGTTAGGTATCCAGCAGGTCCAAAAGAAGTGATCACATTAATCTGAAATGGTTTGGATTGAGCTTTGCTTTGGATATTTAATGCTCTTCTTTGATAAAGTTTCTCTTATGCCCAATGGTATAATACAGTAAGCAGTGACTGCAATTTTTAGCAAAAGGACCAAATTAAAGACAGGTTATAAAAATGACTTCCTAGGTGCAATATCACTTTCATAACGTCTCAGCCAGGGATTTACTGGTTAAGTGGTGAAACCAAATGGAATGGCTGGCACCACGTGCCAACAATTTGTTATTCAAATTTTTTTCAAGCTTTTTTCTTTTTGTTTTGGTTTTGAGTATTTTTGGTTCATTTTTGTTTTTTCTCCAGCAATTGAGATCTTTTGATGCAGCCTCATTGCCCTGGTAAACCCCTGTATACAAACAATACATCAGTACTTTTGCCTTCTAAGGCAGTCAAAGTTTTTTGAGTTGGTTCTTTTTAATTCAAAATCTATTTGGAAATTGCAGTAGCAAGTGCTAGTGCCCATTGTGTTGGGGGGGAAAAATCAAGTTTGGACAGTATTAAAAATTGGTTTAAACTGATTTTGGCAGTTCTAACACAAACAGAAACATCCCTTCTTAGCAATACCCTTTAATGAACAAGGATCAGACAAGTGTGCATAAAGAAAGGAAAGGAAAGGAAAATGAAAGACCAAGCAGAAGGATGATGGCTACAACAGAGAAAGTAAGCCTAACATTGGTGCACTGATGACAAAAGGAGTAATTCAGTCTGAAAATAAAAAATTACCACTGCTAAGTTTACCATCACCACAACAAGTCCAGGATCATAACGCTGTAAAAAAGAAACACCATTTGTTAGGCAGAAACCATTAGGGGCAGAAAAAAGGCCATTGGGCAGGGAGGATGGGTTAAAAAAATAACAGGAGGCTTCTTGCTCACCCCTCCACCCCACGACTGTGCTCTGCCCTGCAGAACTAGGGAGCCACTGGAGCAGCTCTGGGAGGGCTGGGAGGGCTCCTGGTGACAGCCCCCTCCAGGGAGGCACTGAGGCACAGGTAAGCAGGCAGTTTGAGAAGGAAAGAAATCAGGATCTTAAGGAATAACAAATACTCTGGGCCAAAAGGAGCTCTGCTTGAGCAGAATATCCCATGCGAAAAGCGATGCCTCTGTTTTAAACTGAACCATCATTTCATCATGGATGGAAGCTCAGGTGTGACATCCAGGTGACAAGTGGCATGTCCAGGCAGGTAACACAGCTATGGCAGCAGTGCCAAAGGCACAGGGATCCCCCTGGAGCCAGCTGGGGCAGCAGGACCTGCTGCTGGCCACTGCGGTGGCCTCGCTCCGTGTCCAAGGAAAGCCACAGGGAAGGGACAGGGACAGGCTCAGGGCCACCCCTCGCCCGCTGCCAGGTGGGACACAGGGAGCAGCCAAAGGGGGAAATGGGACTCTCCAAGTTCAGCTCCTCACTTCTCTGAAGGAACTTCCTTGAGGAAGGTTTATCCTCTGCTGTCTGTGACAAAGGGATCTTTCCCAGCAGGTAACTGGGCTTGGCTGTGGGAGCCTCGCAGGTTTGGGGTCCCTGCTGAGCCTTTCCTGTACACCAGCATGCTTTGAAAGGAATAGAAGCTTCCAAGGTTCAGAATTCCCACATTTCCTGCCACTCAGCAGGGCTGCAAGCAGTGCACAGGGACAGCCAATTCCCAGGGTAAATCCTGTCCCAGCCCCTGCATCCCACAACATTTTCTTTTTGAGGCAGGTCACAAACTCCTTCATAGATTGGTCACTGCACAGGCTGTAGACCCCAAAGCAGAGAGGGTTATTGCTGAAACACTTCCAAGCACAGGGAAAATCTCATGGAGAGGACAGAGCAGGAACCTCCAGCAGGATGGAAAAAATAAAGCTCACACAAGAGTCACATCTTAGAAAACCCAATCTCCAAGTAAATTAGGTAGTAATGATCCCCTGGGCTCAGAAATGAAATAAGATGCCCAAACTGACTGGCTGTACTTGTTTTGCTTTCCTCTCCCCAAGAAATGGGAAAACCTTTCTCCCAGTCTGTGAAAAATTGCTCAGACCCCAACAAACCCTGACAGCCACCCCTTCCCAGAGCCCTGCAGTGGAAGGGAGAAGGGAGTACGAGGCCAGGCAGGCTTCTCCAGATTCCCTCCTTTTTGCTGCATAAAGTTATTGGATACAAGCAAATACTTTTCCCCCCAGTGCTATAAATTAATAAATATTGGGAAAATTCATCCTAAGGCTTCAGGGCTTTGGTATCAGACACAGGTCACAGTGCACATGGAGGACTGTGGGTTCAGGGCCATGCTGTGGCTGTGGCATGGATGCTGCTCTGCCCTCTAAAATGGGAATATCCCAGCTGGAGCTGCCATCTGAGCCTGCCTGGAAACACCGGCAGTGTCAACACCAGCCCATGTTTTATCCTGATTTGAACAAATCAAAAGAGAAAACAGTTTTCATCAGATTTGCAGATTCAGAGGAACAGCATCACAGCAACTGAATCCCAGAATGGTCTGGGTTGGGAGGGAATTTAAAAACCAGTTCCTCCATGGAACAGGGACACCTTCCACTAACCCTGGTTGCCCCAAGCCCCCGTCCCTTTGACACTTCCAGGGATGGGGCAGCCACAGCTGCTCTGAGCACCCTCACCCCTCACCCAGGGCCCCTCACCCTCACCCTCACAGGGAAGTTTCCTCCCAACATCTAAGTGAATTCATCCTTTTTTTAATCTGTAACATCTACTCCTTGTCCTATCCCAACAGGTGAACTTCTCCATCAAAGAGACATTCGAATATAACAGGATGAAAAAGGAGTAGCCCAAAAATTAAATGTTAACATAATTCAATCAAATCTCTTGCAGTGTGTCCCTTATGCACAGCGTGTAAGCACCACAGAGTAACACAATAACCATAATCCTGCCTGTTTTGTTGACATCTTCATAGAAATTCCCCCCAGGTACAAGCTTTGAAGGATCCAATCCTAGAGGACTGATTGATATCACACTTGTCACTGGAGGAGAATTTCATAAACTCAACATCTCCAGGAGACACAGACAACAGCATCTGATCTTGTTGGACACAGAGGATCTCTCATTTGTTATCTTTATGCTGCAACTGAAACCCACAGTAAGACACAACCTTCCAGGGGCTTTTGGCTGCTCCTGGAAAGGGACTGTCACTCAGCTGTGTGCAGGGCAGTTTCAGCACCCAGCACTGGGTTGCTCTGGTGGATTAGGGCTGGTTTTTCAGTCAGTCCAAACCCCACTGCAGGCTCTGGAAGGGGAAAGTGGCACTCCCACATGTGCCTGGAGTCAGCAATCTACACCTGCAGGAATGGATCCACAGGGCCAGGACTCACCTCCAGCTGCACTGTCTGGGAAGAGGGAGACAGGGAGGAGTCCCTGTGCTCATGAATGGGTTGCATTTTCAAAGATGAGGATTTTACAACACCCAACACTCTTGGAATTATTTCGATACCACATGGTGGGGCTGGGCTCTGCTTCCAGGGAACAAGTGACAGTTTAAGAGGGAACAGCCTCAAATTGTGCCAGGGAAGATTTAGGTTGGATACTGGAGAAATTTCCTCATGGGAAGGGTTTTCCAGCCTGGGCAGAGGCTGCCCAGGGCACTGGTAGAGTCCTCATCCCTGGAGGGATTTAAAAGCTGTGCAGACGTGGCACTTGGGGACAGGGGTTTGTGGTGGCCTTGGCATCACTGGGCTCCCTAAGAGTCTATGAGAAACCAAGAGCTGTCCTGTTGAAAATTCAGACTCCTCATTCAGTACACCAAAAGGGGAGAGGGGAGAAAATCCAATGGAAAATCTGCACCAATGGTTTTCATTGGTGCAGAAGCCTGGGGTGCTCCTCACTGGCTAAAAATGACACCACAGTACCAAACTCATTCCAACTACTGCAAGAAGCAAATGAACAAACAAGGGCAAGCTTTAATCCCAGTCCCCTTTGGGAATTAGATTTGTGAGCTCATCCTGTTTATGTCAGATTTCTGGAAGGGGTCAAAACAATCAAGAGATTCAAACAGAGGTCCATCATCCTTGGTGGCAAATAAAGTTCCAGAGAGGAGAAAGTGTTTTCCAAGAACACAGAAACTGCCCTGTGAATTTAATCCTTACTAAGCAGGGGAGAAATGATGAGAGAAAGTCAAGTTGTAAACATCCCAATCACATGGAAAACTTCCAGTGGGAGCTCAAAACTTCACAGACACACAAATCAAGGGTGCCACTTGCAGAAAACCAAGCTGAGGTTTGACACTGAGGCACCAAGCTGAGCTCCTTGAACTTTTGCAGGGCAAGGAACATTGTGGAGTCTGGATCAAAAGACATGCCTACCCCAAATGCTGTGCAACTGATTAAAGAGCAAAACAAGAGTAGCTGGGGCAATTCCTGTTTGATTTAGGATAGGAGTTCAAGGTAAGAGTTGCTCTCTGTGTTCATCTTGGTAAGTGGACAGGGCTGCAGGGTCTGGTGTGATTCAGGGCTGCACTGAGGAGGAGGCAGGCAGAGCACAGCCATGGCCTCTCCCTTCCCCTCACTCCTCTCTCCCAGTTTAATAAAACTGCTCTTCCCCTGCACCAGCACAGAGGGCCAGAGGGCCTGGTCCCAGCCAGGGGAAGGCTGTCTGTCACAACAAACACATGGCACTGAAAGCACAAAGATTTCAGATTTCACTGCCTACACCCACTCAAGCAACACAAACTCACCACCTGTAATCAGGGAAGCATCTTGCACCTCCAAAAGCAAACAAGGGGGCAACTGCTTCCACCAAAGGACACTGAGCAAACCTCCCATTTAATCTGTGGTCTTCTGGGTTTAATACAGCAGTTAAGATGGGTATGATGACAGCAGCCACAGCAGCCAGGTTTCTCAAGCTAAGTTCACATGAAAACATCACTCTTAAAACTACTGGCGTGATTTGTGTTGCAACACAAGCATGGAAATGTTCCTCCATGCCAGGACTGAGGTTCCTGTGAGGACATGTGAAGATAGAAGAAGATTGAGAGAGTGATCACAGCTATTTCTCGGGTAAGAACCAACCCAACTAACCCATGCCTAATGAATAAAGGCACTGTTAAGCATTTTTATCTGCCTCTCCTGTGTTTTCCTGTCTTTATTACAAAGCTCCAAAACCCAGAAGGAAACCTGATACCCCTCAGTTGCTCAGATGCTCATTGTTCAATGCTCACAGGCCTGACACACATCCACCGTCTGCCTCCACCAGATCAGAGGAGCCAACAAATGGAAAACACATTAATATCTGAGCTGAAGCCATTTGGCGAGCGGGTGACAGCGCCACGATTCAAGACCTTGGAATTCAAACCCTGAGCTCATTTCTCCAAGTTGCAGCTGCCAAGTGATCACATTTGTGACTGATCTCAGTTGCTGGAGTGGTCAAAGCTCTGTTTATTGCTCCCCACAGCCTGAGAACGCTCAGCAAAGGCAGCGCCCGCAGCCACCTGGCACCGCCTTGGAACAGGGACTGGGATCCGGCTCCATCCACAGCCAGGGATCACCCAGGGCTGCCAGGAGAGGACATTTCCTGCCTGAGCCGCGGGATCACAGCTTCACCTGCAGCTCTGAGCAGCTCCCAGCACCTGTCAGACACTCCTGCTCGTCCACCCTGCTCAGCCCTTGGACCCAGAGGAAATGTTTTCCCTTTTCTGAACAGATTTGGGCAGGAATGTGCCAAAGAAGAACTGCACCACAGTGATCTGAGGTGGAAAGCGCTGCCTATATTTATCCTCACAGCATTTGCAAGTCAGAGCATAATTCCACTTGTGCTTTTTCTTTTAATTGAAAACCATGCAACAGAAATACAGCTTAATGGAGGAACTGGATTTTAGCATTTGCTAATTAATTTGTTATACCTGACTTTTGCTACCTAGCTGGATGTACTCATGAAAGGATAAAATAAACCCAAAGCACTTTTAAAGAACTGCTGCTCCCTGTATCACCAGGATGATTTATATGAGCAGTGTGAGGCACATCTTGGTCAACAGGAACAGCACTGCCCCGACAGTCTGTGCAGGTTTTCTGCTTTCAGCCTGAGTGGAACAAGGGTGCAGGAGGGGTTCCCAGGATGCAGGAGGGGTTCCCAGGATGCAGGAGGGGTTCCCAGGATGCAGGAGGGGTTCCCAGGATGCAGGAGGGGTTCCCAGCTCTGCACAGCACTGCCAGGAGCTCTGGCCCTGCCCTCTCCTCCCAGCGTCACATCAGCAGAGCTGCTCCCCAGGGAGATGGAAGCAGCTCTTCCAGAACAGTTACACTGAAATGATGCCAAAACTTGGCTAAAAACATAAGCAAACATGAAGGAAGTTATTACTAAATAGGCAGAGGAAGCAGGGGACAGAAGGCATTTCTTCAGGACCAAAGGCTACAGGGCAAGTTCCTGCCACTGCAAGGATCTGCCCCAAAAGGGACAACCCTGCCCTAAACAGAACAACCTGCTGCTTCTCCTTCCTGAAAACTGCAGATAATCCAAGTCCCACTTCAGACCAGCAGCCTTGAAACTCCCTTTGGTTTCACTCTGAGCATTTTTATGACAGTAACCAAGCACTGAATGAGCTGCCTCAGCCCTTGAGGAGCAAACATGGGAATTGTAGAGCCCCCACGTTACCTGAGCTGTTTGATTCACAACTGAGACACTGAGGAGTAGCTCTGCCATGACAAATCGTGGGATTTCTGTTACCATAGCAAAGTACTACATCAGGATTTGCCTCTCAGATACCACAAAAGATCAGGATAATCTTGGTCTTGGGAATATTGTGGGAATGTGCAGTAAATCAATGCCTTTAAACATATCAAATTAATCATACAGGACACAGTTTGTGGTTTATGGGAACTTGTAACTGCTTCCATACAGGTGCTGGGACTGTCTTTAAAGGTTCAAGGCTGCAATCAGGCAAGAACATTTACAAAAGAGAACTTTAGAGAGGCAAATCTGTGTTAAATAATTACAGTTGTTACCCAGACTGGCTAAGGATTAGCTGGACCTGTCCACTGGTCAATCCTTGCTCAGAGTCCCCTCTCTGGGGGTGGTTAGGCCAGTAAACATCAAACCTTCCTCCTGCCCTCTCCAAACTCTCCCTGCAGAGCTGCCCACCCTCCTCAGGCCCTGCTATGTCCCAGGAAGCAGCAGGATAACCTACTGAGTTTCCCCTGGTCTAATTAAATGAGATTAAACTACTGGTTTTAGCCTTGCAGATGTACCTCTAGAGTACTATTACTTCATATTACACACACAAGTCCAAAAGAAAAAAAAAATGCAGAAGTTTTCAGTACAATTATCTTTTTCAAACAAGACTTATTAAAAAAAATGACAGGGAAAAGGCAAAGAGCTTATAAAAATATTTTCAATTGTACAATTCAAATTACACAATTATAATTCTGCATGTCAGTCTCCTGGCTTTTCATAATACTACTTTAACTTGATGGGAAATACTCATTCCAAGAGAAATCATTAGAGTGTGGTTGAATTCAGATTTCCCTCAGCCCTCTCATTCCCCTCCTGACTTACGTAACTCCTGATTTATTCACAATCCTTGGGCTCATTTAGCACAGAACTTCACACGAAGGTCAGGCAATGCTTTTAACCAATCTTTTGCTAGTTTCATTTTTCAGGAGACCACAAAATTCTGGATTATCAACTACAAGTGTTCCCCCAAACATAAAAGAGGCTACAATCACCATTTTCTCACTTGTCAGAGCACAACCATCACACACCTCTATGGAAAAATGGCTCCCTAAGCCATATTTTCCAAATTAAAAAAGATCCCTGTCAACTGGCAATCCCCTCTCCTGCTTTTTCATATTCACTGTTAGTAAGTTGAAGCACCATTTCTAAATATAACACAAGTTGTTTGTGGGAAAAAATGATGAAAAACATCAGGGAAAGAGACAAGTTGAAGGATGACTCTACTGAATTCCTTATGAGTATCTCTGAACCAGGACTCCAGCACTGGTGTGGTCAGAGTTGACAGCACTGTCCCTGCCTGATGCTCCACTCAGCACACATCCCAAATTCAGATAAAGATGCAGATGTTTCAGCCAGAACATAGCTGTGACACACTCAGGCCATGGGCTCTGTGCTTCCCTAGCCAAGGGCTCAGCTCTTCTCAGTAACAAGATTTACACAAAGCAGCTGCCCCAAGGGGTACAAAACACCTCCACCCCTGGAATTTTCCTGAGAATGAGCCACCTTGTACCAGATTTTTACCACCAGCAATTGGCAGGTGTAGATTTTAGGCTGTTGCAGGTACCACCCAGAGACAGCTCAGCACCCTCATTCCATCCCCCAGTGAGCAGTCAGGATGAAGGACCCATCCCAGGGTCATGTCCTGCAGTGTGAGGTTCCTGCTGAACACCACAAGACTACAAGAAAGAAACATTTCTGCCTGGCAGATGTAACACAGCATTACTTTGGAATTAACAGAACAAAAGAGGGAGCCCCAGCTCAGATGAACAGCTAGAATTAAAAGTGACACCACAATACTCAGCACATTGAACTCATCCACTTCCTTTAAAGTTTAAGTGCACAGAAAGTAGCTGAATGCGGTGTCAATTCCACACATGCAACCCAAAATTTCTGAGAGTTTGATGTAAGGACCTTCTGCAGCAGGTCAGACACCACACCCACAGCTCAAGGCTGCTTGAAGGGGTTTTGCTTCTGCTGCATCTCCTCATCACAGGCTGTGTAAGATTTTGGGCTCAAGCAGTGTCAAGCAAGATGAGTTTAACAGGAACACACCCACATCTCCTTAGATCTCCTGGTCTTTCCTGAACAAGGAAGTGCAGAAGAGGGGAAGAACTCCTGTTCTGCTCCTCCCTTCTCATTGCACATCAAATGACTTCACTCCTCAAACTCCTAGAATAAGATTAAACTTAGACACAAATGCTTCTTTCCTGACATTTTATATTTGGATTTTTGGGCCAATCTAAGATTCACGCAGAAAGGTCACTGGATAATGAATTAAACACTCCCAACACCATCATCACCAATGCCACAGGCAACAGGCACAGGCTCTGTCTGCTGGGAACTCAGAGGAGAAAAGCTGGAGCAGCAGCAGCCTCCCTTCCATGTCCTCTACCTGCCCACACCTCTGGAGACGTTGGCTGACAGGTGGACAGGGCAGCTCTCCCTTCCAAAAGGGCTGAAATTCCTGCACATGCTCCAAAGCCTGCATTAGGAAGGCTTCAGCACTGAACTGGGTTAAACTGGGTGGGTTATTTTCACTCCTGTGTTCCTGTGACCATGCAGGAGGCACAGGAAAGCCCTCAGAGCCCACATCCACGATTTGCCTGTAGGTTCCACACAGTCCCAAATCAGCAGAGCTCCAGTGAGATGTGAGAGATCCACAACAGCTCCAGTGCAGTGAGAGCCACAGTGGGAACATCTGAATCTGGACAAGGCTCCAAGTGCAAATTCCTGCTCAGCCCATGAGACACGGTGACACCACCACCCCCTGCCCCACTGCAGACCCTGTAATCCATGTTTACTCCATCCCATCTGAGCCTGCAGCACCACGGGCCCCTGGGCTGTGCCTTGGATCCACCCAGGGCTGGGACAAGGCTTTTCCTTCCTTCAAGTCTCTGCATTTCCACACTGGTGACACCCAGAGCAATACAGGGCACCCAGAAGAGAGACCACACCCAGTTCCACCCCATGATGCACACCCCACATGCCAAAGGAAAGGCCCAGAGGTGACAGCTACAACCCCACCTGAGGTCTTGCCCAGCAGGGACAGGACTGGAGAGCGCCATGCATCAACCAGAGAACTCCAATGAAACCATGTTAGAGGAAGCCAGAAGCATTAACCAGCAAGGCAGTTGTGCCTGAGAGGTTAGCAAGCCTTGGTCCAGGGGATTAATCAGCATTCCCAGAGTTTGGAGAACTCGTTACCTCTGCACAGTCCTCCACAGCACAGACACCCCCATCTCTAACGGGCTCACTCATGGGAGATGGGATTCCACAAGCTCTCAGGTCTTCAGACTACGGGCACGGGAACATGAGTGAGTTATGGAGGGGCTCAGGGCACACCACAGCTTTCTACAGAAATGGGGTTTAGTGTCACAGCAAGAATTCAGGCTCAAGACAGCAAGGGCTGGTGTGTGCTGCTTAAACCAGCACTTTGGTGTCCCAGTGAGATTTGCTAATCCCTGACAAACTGCTGGGAACAGGAGTAGGTCCAACCTGTGACAGTCCTGTGGAGAAACCAGGAGTGAGCCTCTCCCATCCAGAGAATGTCACCACCTGCCATCCTCAGTGGGTCCTTTCCTGGCCTTCTAAAGGCTTCTGAGCCCGCTGAGCACTGTCAGATCATGGGAACTGCCTCAAATCTTGAATTCTTTTAATACCAAAACATCAGCACAGTTGGAAGCTGCACCACTCCCTGTCAGTGTGGAAAGTGAATCCTCCTCCCTCCACACTGACTCTCACACATGCACCACACACAGCTCTAACCTGCACCACCAAGGGAGGCAGCAGCTTCCACTTGCAAACTGCCAAATACCAAACTCTCAACAGTGCATTCGTTTGGATGTATTAATAATGGAAAGAAAATCTAATCTAGGAACAAAAAGCAGAAATAAATTTGTTAAAGACTGAGGCTGGAGTTGAAGGTTTCAGACATAAGGGACTGGACTTACCCTGCAGAGACTTTCCCAATCCCTGGCCCAGCTTCCACCCATGTTTCTGGAGTAAGCGGTGTCCAATATTATCCTGACAGACAGAACAGAGAAAACAAACCAAAAATATTCCAATAATATATTCTTCCCTTCCCGCTGACATTTAAACATGTGATGAGCAAGAGATTTTTCTACATATATATGCATGCAAAAAAATGCTACTGAAAAGGCAATATATGCCCAATAAAGGGAAAGACAAATGTCAAAAATTGCTGGCTAGAGTTTTTCCAGGGGGATGGGTATTGGGGACGGCCACTTTCTGATGGTGTGCTGGGCAACTTTTGTGCATCATGTTTAAAAGAAATTAAAAAGTAATAAAAATAAAAAGCAATGTGGGAGAAAATAAAGTGTACCAATAAAAATTGACAGTAAAAAGCATAAAATCAAGCTATTTATACAATCATATCCATCACCTAGACAGCACCACTTAAGATTTTTTTGTAAAGAAAATCTACAATGTGTTTAGTCATTTTGTTTGTGTGTCAGGCTTTTATAATACTGAGTAAGTTGTAAGTGCAAGACTGCCCCACCACTAGAAACCAAAACACAATCAGAGCAAAATCCAGGCTAGACTTGATTGGGTTTTTTTAATATATGTATATAAATATATATATATATAAACTAGCATGCAGCCAATATTAAACTGAAAAAACAGTGAGGTTAGTAAAACAAAACAAAAAAAAAAATCAATTAAATAAAATGAGCTCAAGCACAGACTGGGTGATGCATTTCACATGTAAACTAACAAAAATACTAAGATGTTAGAATGAAACAGGCCTAGCAATAAGTTAACAGCAAGGAACCATTAGTGCATGTAGGGGAAACAATAAGCATAATGTCTCATCTTCCTAAAAAAAAAAGCTATTTTGGAATAACTGGAAAAGTACTGACGCAGCAATTAAGTGTCAGCTTTTGGCAATGGGGCTGAGCAGGGCTCAGTGTGGAAATTGTGTTTTGTGCAAGGTTTCTACCCCCAGACAAAGACCAGAGCACTCACAGCACCCCTGAACCACCTCAATCTACCAGCTCAGTGATCAGCTCACTCAGCTACAAGCAGGACCAGCTCCTCAGAGAGGGACTCTTGGCTGGGACCATGTTCACCTTCTAATCACAAAAAATAAAAATCAAAAATCAGATATGAACTTGTTGATTACTAACTATCATCAGGCAAACCACAACCTGGGGTATCACAAATATCCTGAATTATAACAGGGTGTGACTCCAGAACACTGAGTGGTATATGGAATCCTAAAAAAGTAATTATATCTATATGCTGCAGGTTTCTTTAATTAAATAACAGTCATCAGCAGAAACTAGAGTAGGTTTTGTCACTCCACAGTGAAGAAAATGACCACAGGGTTTGCACAGCTTTGGTGAATCAGCTTGAAAGGCACAACCTTCCCAAAGATATTGGCTGCATGGATACTTTTTTCCTCAAAAAGATGTTATCAAGTACAAGTTTTGGATTTTTTTTCTGATATCCTAGTAAAGTCAGACATTTTGTATTCCTGTATTTCCCAAGGAATAATGTACATTTTTTCCCACACTACTGGCTCTGCCCCAGGACATAATTAGGGCTACATGGAAAACAAAATCAAATCAGGAGACATAAGGAAACTTCTGGGGGTAAAAGGTTAAATAATTAAAAAACAAAACAAAACCAAAAACCCCAAGGATGGATCCCTACCACAAGCACCATGGAGAAGGCTGTCTCTGTTGGGAGGACAGGAGAACTTACCTGCAGGCACACCAATCCCAATGGCCACAGAGTGCCCTGTCCTGGCACAGAGGGGCTGCAGCTTGGGATGTTTGGGATATGTTTGGGATATGTTTGGGATAAGGCACTAATTGCCCTCCCCTGACAAAGGATCATTGAATCTAAAAGCCGCTGCTGACAAAAATGGCTGCGTTTTCCAAAAAGAAAAAAAGAAAGAAAAAAAAGAAAAAAAAAAATCCAAAGGACAAGGAGTACTTTGCAGTCTTGGCCAAGTGGAGATGAGACATTGTGCTGACTGTGTGTGTTATGAATGCACTAAAATAAAGACAGATGAAGCAGAACGCTATTCCAAAAGCAGTGCAAGTGGAGTGAAAGCATTTCCATACGAACCTGGCTTTAAAAACTGGGCTGTCAAAAGAACAGTTAAATGTAACACAAAGTAAGAAACTGTCCAATCACTAATGGTAGTTTTTTTCTTTTGCTTTGTTTTCAATTCACTGCTTGCAAGTAATGTATTTATTAAAGAAGAGTGAAAGCATAAAATAAATTCAACAAGTCAAGACCAGCTGGGAGATTCAAGAGCGGTGTGTTGTGACTGACAGTGAAGGGGGAAACAAATGTTAAAGGGAAAAAGAAAAATTTAGAAAGGTTATACACATTAGCACCACTTTTACAGACCCACTCAAGAGGATGGTCCCAAGTTGTTTGACATAAATTGGAATTATGCCTGCACATTGCCCTGTCTCAGTTCCCAGGAAGGAGTTGTGTCCCCACAAACTTTTCCATTTGTTTGTTTATGCAGTGGAACTATTCCCTAATTTTAGCTCCTACTCAATTGAAATAGAGCATCTTCTATTGCACTGAATAAGGAGAACAACTCCAATAATTTAAAATTAACTTCTGAGTTGGGACCTGGCCATGGCTTTGCTCCTTTCTGGCCATGTTCAGCTCCTCCCTCCTTTTCAAATTGCTAACCCAGACCTCTGACAGAGGCAGACTGACAGAACTGCTCTTCAGAGCAAATGCTGCCCTAAAAATTAAATTATGGAAGGCCAGGCTTGCTTGATCCCACATGAGAGCCTGTCTGCAGAGCCTAGGGAGTAGCCAGGGATACTGGGACCAAAATGTGATACGGGACAACAAACATTGCAACAGCTGACAGCTTTTTTTTTTTAAGTGCATTTTAAAGGGAAGGTTCTGTAAAAGTACAGCTACTTTCATATATAAGAAATGGGGCTTTTCACAGCAAGCTTCCTGCCCATGTCAAGAGCTGCCATTCCTTTTGAACAGACTATTCCCACACTGCAGCAGTTTTCCTACAAAGAGCTGCAGTGATCCACAGAAACTCCACAGCCCTAGGAGGACACCCCTCATTTCTTAGCAGAGGGCTGCCATGAGTCTCCTCACTTTCTTCTTCTGCTGTTTGGGAGCTCCTTGTGCTACAGTCACAATAAAAATTATTGAGGCAGCCAAAATAAGTCTCCCAAAAGGTGTCTGGGTGAGCAAGGGAGCTCTCCTGGACCATGTGGGCACAGGCTGTGGGATGCTCCAGGCAGGGAGAAGGGCTCAGCAGCTCTGTCTGGGACAACACCAGCTCTGGGGTTGGGCAGCACTGATGGACACCTCTGCTCTAGTGACAAAGCAGAACTTTTCCAAAGGTGCAGGAAATGCAAGGCCTTGGGTCCACCAGACCTTCACAGAGTTGGGTAAGCTGCTTTGGAAAGATCTTATCCAAAGTGAGTGGGCTCCACCAGCTCTAAGTGGCCTGCCCTGTTCCCCATCCTGTGCCCTAACAAGATGCCCTTGTTTGCTTTCCATGGGGATCAGTGATTCCTGAGCAGGAGATCCCCAGCCCAAATTTCTGACAAAGGTCCTGGCCAATATAAAAAAAAATTGCTTACAATTAAAGGATAGGTAGAAGAAGCCCAAGGTTTGATGATGTCTGTGATGTAACCACACCACCAGTTCTGCCTAGCACAGGTTTTCCATGAGATCCCCACAATCTCATTGCTCATTGTGGCACGGGCAGGAACCATTCCTCTCTTGAGTGAATTGTAAACTGTGCTGACTGTGTATGGAGGAATCTATAAGCAAGGATCAGATGCTACTGGGTGAACCCATGCAAACAAGAGGTTGAAAAGATTCCCAAAACAAAACCTAGAGCTCACTACAGATGACACAATGAAGACCAGAGAGAAAAGCCAAATAGTAATGCTACACCATTCAGCTTCCAGAAGCACATTATTTATAGCGCTGTCCACATATGGCTGCTGCTAAATGTCAAATCAGCAGCCTCATCAAATGACACTTTGGAACTAGTGGAGTCCACAGATCCGTACAGATTTCCAGTGCCACACGCCCAGCTCCGGCCGGGCCCGGCTGCGACAGGCCCTGGTGTCAGAGCGCCACTGACTGCAGGGGGCTCGAGGCGCTCCTGTGGCACCGAGCAGCAGTAGAGAGAGGGAAAGGACATTTGTTAGTCAGGACAAGAACAAACTAACAAGCTCCAGGTAAGTGGGTGATTCCCAGTCTGGCCTCCAACCTGCAGCGGTGACGGCGTGGTCGACCCCTGACACTGCCTGCATGGGGCCAGGGCTGCTCCTTGGGGGTTCTAAGGGTCTATCGCTGTCTCCTACTCCATCTGCACTGCTGGGATGAGGAAAACCAGGAATTCACAGCAAAGAGACTCAATAAACAAGTAGAGATAAGGAATTCACATGAAGAAAATCTGGATTCTATTAAAGCTGCAATAATTTGTCGCTTCCCATTCAAGTACCTGAACTCAGTGCACTCAAAATGCCCCCAAACAAATGCATGCAGCTTCTTGAATTTAGAAAAAAGGGTGAAGTGCTCTGATTTTTCAAGGACACCAGTGATGGCACTGACATGAACAGCCAGTGTAAGTGCAGCATCTTTCAAAGCACAGCAAGAAAAAATGTTACTTGTGGGGGGAAAAAATACCAGTATTTGTAGCTCTGAAGAGTCCATTGATATGAAATACTTTCTTCAATTTAGTAATGGAAAACAGCTGGCACTGGTTCAGGCCACATCCATCCCTAGCTCCTGGCAGCTCTGTTTTCCATAAATGTACTCTGGTTAGAGTCGCATGTTTCAGTCCAGACATCTTTGGCCTAAACAAGCTGTACACAGCAGGATTTCCACAGGAACAATAACACCAGGAGGCTAATTGAGGACACGTTTCAACATTGTAATGATCTGTAGACTCCCAAACCTATTTTTCCAGCCACCTTTGAGTTGCATGCTGTAGCAGTACAGTCAGCACCTCTCAACAGATAATGCTGCAGAGATGGATGTCACTCACATCACTGGGACTGTCACAGGGACATGGAACAGGAAACCCTCCCCCATCCCCAGACACCTGCACTGGAGCACCTTCCTGTCACTAAGATGTGGGAAGCTGCAAGGAGCACATTTCTGAGAATATTTCACTCTTTGTTCTGAAGAACAACATTTTAACTGGGAAGCACTTTGATCTGCCACGGTTATAAACAGGAATGAACAGGATGTTCATCACCCAAACTGCTTCCATACCATGAAGCACAGGCTCACTCATGACTCTGAGCAGATTCCTTGGAAAAGGCCAGTTGGATTGCTAACAGAGAACTAGTTAAGGATTAAAACCCAATTTGGTAATATTGAAAATACTTAGATGTGTGGTAGTTCTAAAACATAGATTTGCCTTTCCTTCTTCCCTTTCAATTTTGGTTCTGGATGAGCAAACAGCATAAAATAGAAGGGGAAAAAAAGCCAAAAAACCAGAATAAACACTCCTTTCTTGGTGAAATATCTTGCAGGAGAGGTGCACACTGAATTCTGCCAAGGAAACTGCCCCTTCTGGCAATGTGTGTAATTTGCCAATTCAAAGAGCACACTTATCATTAATAGTGTGGAAGCAAAGTCACCTCCACAGGTGTCAGGAAATAGAACAAAGTAATTCCTGCATCCCAGATGGGGAATTTAAGAATCAACAATGTATTTTTACAAAGACCATGTGAAACCTCAAAAGTTATCAGCTTGTTTCTGACTGCAGTTTATGACATTACACTTGTTCAGGAGGCCAAAACCCCACCCTGTGCAGCAGCCACAGCTTTAAAATCCTGGGATGGACCCTGGCACAGCTGCCCTGGGAAGTGCTGGAGTCACCATCCCTAGAAAGGTTCACAGGCCATGGGGATGTGGCATTTGGGGACATGGGTTAGGGGTGGCCTTGGCAGTGCTATGGGATTGGCTGGACTCAGTGAGCTTAGAGGGCTTTTCCAACCTTAGTGATTCTGTGATTCTCTTATTTCAGACAAAAAAAAGAGTGGCACAAACTTGATTTTAAAGAACAATTTGAGGTTTTAACTCCTTCTCCTCTCAAAATACGCCATTCTCTTGTCTTCTTCATCCAGTGGTTTTCAATTAGGTTGAACTGTACCTACCAAGGAGTTGTAAAGATTAAAAATGTCCTGACATTTGGATGGTGAGAGGCATGATGAATAAAACATGAAAGCCATAATTTAATTTAGCTTTTCTGCTGCAGTTCAGCATTAATCAAACTGCACAAAGTACTACTCCTGTGGACAATGAGAGCTGCACAGGGAGCCCACATGGGCCCAGGGTAGCTGCTCATGCTTTACACACTTCCAGAGGCATCATTCCCTTTGGAACCCCAGAGATGTCATCTGTGACCTCTTCTACTCCTCTCTTTGGGAAAACACTTTTGGAAATCAGGTAACCAGTCTAGTCTGTAAACAGCATTTGAATTATTTTGAAATGCTAATTTCCAGTGTGGCCCAGAGTAGGCTACCAACACGTATTTCCTGTGATATTTCCATTCAGCTTGGCATTTTAATTCAAATCCCCGTGTCCCAAGGTAAGACTGAAGTATTCAGGAGAACAGTGAATACCAATTCCCATCTCTGCAGCATTATCTCATGCGTCATCAATTACTGCCATGCCTAAATCTAGCATCATGCCAGCACATTAAGACAGTAGGTACTATATGCAGTGTTCACTGGACCAGAAGAACAGAAATAAGAAGGGGAAAGGAAACCCTAGAGAAGAAATTAAAAAAGGCAGACCGTGCAATACAAACCAGATCATGGCTGCTTAGCTAATATGGGCCAACTGCTGCGGAAGAAAAATGTCGAACACCCCAAGTTGTGTAAATTTTTGGTAAACATCTAACACGCACACAAACACACACAACACCAACCTACACACCAACAAAAATAGATAGTGGGCTTTGGCTAACACTGCTTCTGCTAGGGGCTAAGGTGGAGAAACTTTAACTTCAATTAATAGGCAAAAGAAACACTTAACAAGTGCTTTCTTAACAAATATCTAGACTTAATCAGAACACCACTAAGTGTCCTTTGATTATTCACTACAAGTTTTCTAGTTTCTGAAGGAAACTGCAAATGAAACTTAGCTAAAGCTAAATGCCAAATGTGGGTCCAGTTTAGGCTGAACAAGCTGTTGTGCCTGAAACCAGCAGAAGGTGCTTTGCAAAGAGAAAAATTAAAAAGCTCCAAAAAGCTTCAAAAATTAAAACTAAACACAGCCTATTTCCCCATCTTACAGCAGGAGTCTTCACACCTAACTCAAGGTGTGAAGCAACTTTAGAGAAAGGCTCAGGGCAGTTTCAGCTCCATGGGGAACGACTGCTGGACTAACACTGATCCCTCTCTCCATACTGACAGGTGTCATTCTAACACTTTTAACACACCAGTACTTTTCCAAAAATATGAACTAAAAAGGATCAAAATGTATTTTACCATATTATTCCATCAGGTTCACATTTAAATTAAACTAATTCTTCAAAGAAAAGTATAAAAACTTAAAATAAATATCTATGAATGAATGTATTATTTTAAATAATTCCTGAAATATCATGTTGGACTCAAATTCCAGGTTTTAGTTTTAAGACTACTTCAAGATTAAATCCCAGGCCCACCTAAGGTCAGCATGCAGTTTAGCACACCAATTACCCCTGACTGCTCTCAGATTTGACTGCATTCACATCAAGGAGCATCCGAGCACGGCCTAACTCCGGGGAACGCTGCTGGTCAGGGGGGGCCTTACCGATTCGATGGGCTTGTCTAGAGACGCCTGCTCTATCTCCAGGTGCCCCTCTTCATACTGATCAAAGTGATTGCCCTGCAAGAGAAAACAGAGTCAGACAAAGCAGCACAGCTTCCAGCAGCTCATGTCCACACAGCTTTGGTTACAGTGCTAGATTTCATATAATGAACTTATTAAACACAGGCTCAATTCAGTCTATCAGCTATAAGGACAAAAGAGCCCTAAAAACTAAGGCAATTTGATGACAAACATGGACTATTCAAGTTGACATTGACATCACTTCTGGATTTTTTTTCCTTAGAAAGTCTACAGAAACACTGAGCATAAGCACCAGTGGCAGCATGGAAACCACATGTGACAAGGAGCAGCAGGAATGGATGTCCCCCCCCTAGAAGGCTTTCCCTGAACCACGAATTTGCATGAGGGATACATGTGGTTACATACACCTTAAGCCAACAAAACCCCACAGTGATACTGAAAGAAACCTGTCCCTGTGCCCACAGTGTTGTTCATGGTGTGGAACAGCCCTTCCCACAAATGTGAACAGTGATCTGTCCATGGAAGTGATCCCCCAACACAGCACACAGCCTTTAGGGCTGACCTGAAGCAGTCCCCCTGCCAGCTGATCACCATCCCCCCTGGAAAAATGCACCTTCCCACATTTTTGGGTGGATACTGAGAATGCAGGCTCCCGAGCTAGGAAGGCAATGGCAATCTCTGTTCTCCAGAACAAGTGTTGGTGCTGGAACACACCAGTGAAGGGCCATTTCAGGAAAAACAAACACCTCCACTGCAGCTCTGCCATAATTTGAGGTTTCAGAAACCTCAAATTCCTGAGATTTCAAACAGGGTGAAACATTTTTGGCTGTTCAATAGGTCCATGATGCAACACATCCACTGTCATTAGTGCAGACCTGGAAACACTTGGACTTTCCAGCTGCAAACTCTGAAGCAAAAGAAGTGAGATTGCTGCAGCTGGGATGAGACCAAAAGCCACTGAAGAACGTGGTTTCAGGGGGCTCTCCTCCACTCTCAGGCCCTGCTCAGTGTCACAGAAACTCCGGGAGCTGCCACACCTTTGGTGTCACTCCCCAGTTCCCCCCTCAGGCCCGGCAGTGCCACTGGAAACCTCTGGCTGCTGTGTGCACACCAAACCCCTGGCAGGTTCTATTTGCATCCCAGCTCCACAATCCCTGGGAGCAGGAACAGGCAGCCCTGCTGCCAAGAGAAACATGTTGTCACCCTCCTCTTTCCACCAATACCAGCTTCTCCTTCTGCAAGAGTTTTAATGGAAATCAGCACGCGAAAGAGCAAACTGCACTTGTAGCAGACTGACGGTTGGAATATCACAAGCCAGGCACCAGCCTCCAAAAATCCTCTGGAAGGAGTGTTCCTATGCAGCAATGCAAATCTGCAAGGGAACATCTTGATTAAAACTTGGTGCCAAGAGAAGGTGCTTTGATGCTGGTGCCCCAACTTCCAGCCCATCCATCATCTGCAGGCCCTGGTGACAAATTCACCCTGTCCACGCTCTGCTCCCAGGCATCATCTTTCCCATGGCCTCTCCAGAGCGATTTTGGGGTTTAATCTGCAGGCAGAATCCACTCCCACTCTTTTTTTTTTTTTTTTTGGACAGCCTTCAAGGAGCAAGCTGAAGGCAAACTTACTATGCAGAAGCAGTCGTTGAGCTGCTTTGGAAGGCTAACAACACTCACAGACAGTGTGGGGTGGATGCACAGACTTTGTGTGTGAGGCATCCAGCAGCCCACACCAAAACACACCACAAACCTGCCTCAGTGGTTGGGGGACAGCCCAGCCTCCCAAAAAATACTGCACAAGAGAACCAGAGCAGTCAGTAGTGCACATGCTGTCAACACTGGCAAAAACACATTGCTAAACTTCATCTATTAAAACATTAAACCCACATAATGTTCAGTTAACCAACAGCTGAAACCCTCTCAGCACGAACCCAGACATGTCCCTGCGCCTCCTTTCACCCGCTGCCTGCAGGTAGCTCAGCACACACCACTAAATTACCTGAACAGCTAAACACTCCTGCCAGCTCCTCTGGTGGGCTGCCTGCCAAGGCACTGAAAGCTGTTTTTACCGAGGCAAGGGTCAATCCCAATTCGAGGGCAGCACGCCTTGCTGCTCTGGGGCTTCACAAGTCACTTCTTCGGTGCTTAAAACAACATCTCCTCCCTGAAACTATGCAAAAGGCTGAGCACTCCCTGTGCCACAGCCAGAGAATCAAAGAGCAAACAAAGCTTTTATCTCTAAGTTCTGGTGATCCCACCACTACCCACTCCATGTATTTTGGGGGTTATTTTATATATTCCTATTCTTTGGGACTTACTGTGTACTCCATTTCTATGCATTCTTGGTCCAAACAGCTGCAATACTAAAACTGGAGCTTCCCAAAGAGGCAGGTGCTGCCTGTCAGCTGGAAGTGCTGGGCAAAAAAAGGCCATGGAGCACAGGGAACAGGCCCCATGGGAATGCTGCCAGACTGCTCCTGGGTCAGGATGGTGTTCCAGGCTTGGAAATTAGAGGGTTCAAAATAACAAAGTGTCCAAACGGAGCTGAAGTCAATACTCATCATAGAGACTGCTCTTTATTTATCAATATTTAGGATAAATGATAAAGGGAAAATTCCCTTCCACCGTAAAGCAGCTCATCCTGGAAAAAGGCAAGCAGACAATCCAATGGTTATTGAGAGGTTGGATTTATGGGGGTTGAGGCCAGTGATGTTTAATCAGGCAAGACAAAAATGCTTCTATGGCTATGGCCACAACAATGTTGCTTGCCTTCATGGTGATCCCAGGCCTTTTGGAGCTGGATGCAGCACAGTCTGTCCCTTTGCTTCTTCATCACTGGAACTGGCTAAGGAACAAGTTGGGGGGAATCCCATGTTTCCCTCTATTCCAAACCTGCAACCTGGTGCATTGAATGCACCATAAAACATTTCTGTTTTGCTGTTCCTTAAGACAATGAATCAGAAGAATATAGAATACTTTAACCCTTATATCCAACAATTAATTAGACCCTAAATGCTGGATCTGTTGAGAATACATTTCTGGCAAACATGAACCCCAAGCACTGACCATGTTTCAGTATGATTTTGAAGCGTGTCTTCTGCAGATGTGAGAGACACTTCCCGCTTCAGAGGAAATCTCTATGTGAAAAGAAGGATTCAATCCCTTGGATTCAACTCCATGGATACTAGGACATGAAATAACAGCTGCACTAAAGCCAGCATTACTCAAAACCTATTCCCAAACCTTCCTCCTGTATGACTGTTAGAGAGATGCAGCAAATTCCCAGCCCTGGGAGCTAATGGCAAAGCTTGACCTGCTCCTGTGGACAAGGATTTTGGGGCTGACTGCAGCACCCTCCTCCCACCTCATCCTCTGCCCCTCCATTTCACAGCTGCTTGTATCAGGGTCTCTCACTTCTGCTTTGTGAAACAAGATGTGTTGCATTGTCCCTTTCTCACAAACACTACTCCGTCCACCCTGGAACAGCAGAACAAGTAAAATGAGGAGCTTCCACTTAAGCAGCATTTATTGCTCTCACTTTGTGCTACATCGAGTAGCTCCAACACTGGTGCTTCCCTCCAACCACACTGAAATCCAATATATTTTCCTACTTCATGAGAAGCAAGGACAAGCCTCCAGCATGCAAACACTCCTCATTACACACCACACACACCACTTGGCCTCCTTGTGCATTCATCTCCAGGAGCCAACATGTTTGTGCCCTGTAATTTTTGTGTAATATCATCTGAACTTTGGCTCTCTACCCACTCTGGTTACTCAGAGTCACATGTTCTCTGCTCTCTCCTTCACTTTCCCATTGTTTGATCTTTGCTCGAAGCTCTTGGCCAAACCTTCTTAGAGCCCTCACACACTGAATATGGCATTTGAAAAATCAACCAACAAAAGCTGCCTCCATGCAGGATTTCAACTCTTGTTCTCCCTTTTTTGGACTGTAAATTCTTTGGAGCCCTGGCTCAACAAATGCCATTTTGTCCCAGAAGAGTTACTGCATTTCCTGGGACAACTCAAGTTAACAGGGGAAGAGCATTGCTGCTTCTTTCCTACTTACAAGGTCCCAAACATTGTGGCAAGGAAACCAAATCCAGTCAGCATAATAAAAAAAATTTAAGAACCTAATTACACTTTCATCTCAAAACCCTTAGTGGCAATAAGTGCTGCCAATAAATCACTCAATGTGACTGAAATGAATTGTTGATTAAAGTCCATTTATCACACTTTAGTACCACAGAATTCACTCTCTCCTCTACATGAAGCCCCTCTTCAGGAAGGTGGGTTATCATAAAGCCCACAGTACACACTGAGAGGGGGAATCCTATAAAAGCACCTCCACAATGACAAGCAGAAGAAAATACACTCTCTCCTTCCCTCTCACACCCCAAAGGGTGTATCCAAAACTAGAGCTGGGTCATGAGCATTGCCTGAATTTCTAAGTCACCTAAAGCACCACCAATACAATTACAAAATAAGGATGAGTCACTTCAACTGCTTTAGGTCCATTAGACCTCCCTGGATATTAATTACTGGACTGCTCTGTGCAATCCACCCGAGCACAGAGCATATTAAGATGTCAGCACGCAGAATACATTCCACATAGTGCCCATTCCTGATGGGAACGAGTGGTTTCTTGGATGAACAGCCCTAAGTTATCCATGTATTATTCCCAAAGAAAATGTGGCAGTCTCCAGCCCAGAAGCTGGGCCGGAGCTGGGGACAGAGCTGGGGACAGAGCTGGGGACAGAGCTGGGGACAGAGCTGGGGACAGAGCTGGGGACAGAGCTCACATGGAGCCGGGAATGGGACACAAAGAAGAAGGACAATGGAGCCCGGGATCCTTTCAGGACACCTCCACTCAGCTGTCCTTGGGCTCCTGCTCCAGCAGAGCCCCCCACACCAGCCTGGTGTCATTAACACCAGGGAGGATAAGGTGAGTTCTAAGCCCAACACAAGTCAGATAGCGAGAGCCTGGGATTGGAAAACGCTGCCTGCTCCAAGCAGAGGGACAACGCCTTCAATGCTGTGAACAGAGCAAAATAGGAAAAGATTCTGGCATCAAACCCTGCGGCTCTGCCTGGGAGCATTAAAGCAGGGATGGCTGCGGAGGGAATGGGCAGAATGCAGCTGCTGAGACGTCACAGCAGAAACAATCTATTTACGTCCCTACTGGATTTCAGGACTGGCTCAGGAAGGCACTCAGAAACGCTGCTTTGTGAGACCACGCCAATAACAATCTAAAGAAAGCAATTTTGTAGAAAAGCCTTACTATACTCACTGTTATTATTTCTTAAATGCACTGGAAAAGAGCACAGCATGATCATGACTGCTTAACTGCTCTTGAAAAGAGTGCAGTGTGCTCCTCAGATATTCCAAAATTAGTTTTACACTAGAAGAGTACCAGAAAAAGACTCCAAAAAATCACATTTATATTGCATTTACCTTAGAAAATGGAATTTTAAAACACTAAAGCAAATCAGCACCACTTCTTCATATTCTATTTATCCATCAATTCAATCAATAAATCTTGAACTCCAAAAATATTACGTGAAGCCATAAAATTCAGGGTTGCTACCCACAAGTATCACTTGAAAGCATTAACTAAGCCCACTCCCCACTCCCAAAAGCCCTGCAGGCATTAGGCTGAGAACAGCATCTGAGACACAGGAATATCCAAAAAGAGAAATGAGTCCCCCTCAGAAAGGCCATTTTCTGGTGTGGATGAAGCCAGGGCAGGCCGCGTGAGCTGCAGATCCTGCAATGTTTTGCTCCCGCGGCTGGGAAGCACAGCTGACATTTCCTGCAGCCCTCCTGGGACAGGTCAGCACAGACACAAGGTCTGAGCACAGGGAACTGGAGCAGCATCTGAGCACAAGGGAGCAAATGCCATCTTGCCAAATCCTCCCTGCCTGCATGCACACAGCACTCCCACGGCGCAGGGAAAAAAATCCCTCTGATTCCAGAAGCAAATATCCTATTAAAATTTAGATTTTATTTTTTAGAAGAGATGGAGCAGTTACAAAATCTTTAGACAGATAAGACACCCTCACATCCATGCACTTTTCCCAAAGCTGGCTCCCAGTACTCCTGCAAACATCCCATACCCAGGGCACCTGGATGAGTGCTGCCTGCCCAGCACCAGCACAGTCGCCAAGAGGCTCAGGAATCCCTCTGCTAAGCCCTGATGGAGCACCAGCCTCCTGCCTGACCCAAAGATCAGGAATTTCAGCAAACCACCATCAACACTCATCTGATTTTGTATTTAGTTCTCTTTTGACAAACCCTTCCAGCTCGGGCAGCTGTTCCCAGACACGCCGGTTTCACTTCTCTGCACACAGCTGAGGGTGAGACCCAGCACCTGCAGCTGCAGTGGCACGTGTGGGATGGGCAGGATAAAAACTCATTCCAGGCATGGATGAGATAGAAGAGGTACAAGTGCCAAGGTCTGCCAGTGCTCTGATTTATCTGTGGGGCTCTATCACCAACATCACCACTCACCTTAGAGTGAGTTTTGGTCAAGACAGTGGGGGAAGGAAGGTGTTAAACCCAAACGCAGCTCCCCATGACTGATCCTTGTGTTTATTACACACAATCAAAATGTAACGGGTTTCTAATACCTCTGCAAGATCCACACCTCCCTACGCAGGCTGACTGCAGATCACAGCAGTAATTCATGCTGCCCTTTGCAGCTCGGCAGGCCCTGATGACTCTATACCATGGAAGGGCTCCAAAACGTAATTGATGCAGACAACCATGTTGATGTTTAGAAATCCACCCAAAGAACTCAAAAACAACTCCAGGAAAGTGTAGCTTACAGTGTTTTTTGAATATTCATTATGCACCCAGAAAAAAAATATTTTTAAGATCAACATGCACCTAGGAGATGGCTCCATCCAATCCTGGAAACTTTCATGGATAATTTTAAAGGACACGTAGGTTCTCAAAGATATAAAAAGCAATGCAAAAGCAACTTTGTAATGGCACCTGAAAAGCTTTTGTTAATGCTTCCCAGAACAAAATCATCCTTTTTCCTGTTGTTCCCTGTAGTGTCTGTAAAGACACAAAAAAAATTACAGATTCTTTCCTAGCAACACAGAGGTGAAGCATTCCCAAACAACACATTTTCACCACCCTCGCTTTCCCAGACCTTTCCCTGCAATACAAGTGGGAAGTACGGACATGGCACATCTGCACACCCCCAGAAACAGCTGAATATTTACAGTCAACATCTTGTGAAAGCTGCAGCAAAACCTCATTTTCAGCAGACACACACATCAATTATTCTGAGAGTACTTAACAGGAAAATCCTCTCAAGTCAATACAACAAAAGCAATCACTTGAGACTCGGAGATGAATTTAAATTGGCAAGGTTTGAAAGAAGCACCTTGGAATTGCACATTGAGAAGCTGATAGCACCTTTTGTTTACCAAACTGAAAACTAATTTTGACAAAATTCTTCCTGCTAAGTCCAAAACCACTGAAAATTCACTCAGCAGAACACATTTAAGACTAGTCACAGGTCAAGAGGTTTAAACCAGGAAAACGTGCATATAAATACCCACTTAGAGCTGTCCAAATAAAAACATGTTCTACAGCTCAGAGATAAACAGCTTGTACCACACAAGGAGTGGGAGCCAGAGGCAGGTCTCTGCTTTGCATACTTTGGCACCAAACAAGAACGATTTCATGTCTTTCAGATTCCTTCTGCCGCACCAACACCAGCTATGGATCTGTTCCAGCACACGAGGGATTCTCTGCAGTCCTTCAGCAAGCTCTACCCAAGAGCCAGCATTGGCCTCACTCACCCAGTTTTCTCTTTTACATGTTTAACTTGCCTTGATGCACAAATTACTGCAAATTCTAGCACTCACATCTTCATGGCTAACCAGGACCTTCAAACAACCAAAGAATCAAGGAAGGGGTTGGGTGGGGAAGAACCTTCAAGACAATTTTGTTTCATCCCCTGCAGGGGATGGACAGGAGACCTTCCACTGCCCCAGGCTGCCCACCTGGCCTTGGACACTTCAGGGATCTAGAGGCAGCCTCAGCTTCTCTGGGCAGCCTGTGCTAGGACCTCATCAACCTCCCAGAGAGGAATTCCTTCCCAATATTCCATCTAACCCTGCTCTTTGTCAGTGGGGAGCCATTCCCCTTGTCCTGTCCCTCTGTCCCTTGTCCCCAGTCCCTCTCCAGCTCTCCTGGAGCCCCTTTATGCCCTGCAAGGGGCTCTGAGCTCTCCTTGGAGCCTTTGCTTCTCCACATGAACACTCCCAGCCTCCTAGCCGGGCTCCAGAGCAGAGGGGCTCCAGCCTTGGAGCACCTCCCGTGGCCTCCTCTCTGTCCTTCCTGTGCTGGGGACCCCCGGGGCAGCTCTGCAGGTGGGGTCTCACCTGAGCAGGGCAGAACTCCCTCCTCACCTGCTGCCCATGATTGGTTCCTGGGCTGCCAGCACACATAGCTGAGTCACTGAACTTCTTATCAAACAATACCCCCTATCCTTCCCCTCAGAGCTGCTTTCAGTCCGTTCTTCCCCAGCCTGGATTTGTGCTTGGAATTGACCTGACCCACGTGCAGGACTGTGCACTTGCCCTTGCTAAACTTCATGAGATTCACACCAACCAACCTCTCCAGCCTGTTCAGGTCCCTCTGGATGCCACCCCTTCCCTCCCGTGTGTGACCACAGCAGATGCTACAAGGCAAAGAGAAATCACCCTGGTGGGGATAGGGTGTAAATCATGTAATATTTAGGCTGTTCTAAATGTAATATTCTATTTACCACTATGAACTTCCAAGATTCCATAATATTATCTGCCTTTTCTTTCTTACTACGGTGTTTGACTTGATAAATAATTGTTTCTAAACTAGAATCTCACAGAAAATCTCCCTGAGGAGCACATTAGCAGGACTCAAACTCCATTCAATACTGTTATCAATGATCAGAGGAAACTGCACCTGCCAGCTCCGTTTGCAGATCAGGCAGCCCAACAAAGCAGGAGCCACAGTGAGGACGCGTTTGTACAGAGCAACCTGACCCGTGTAAGAGCAGCTTCAACTCCCTAAAACCCTGTCTGCTTTCACAGAGCCCTGTACAAACACAGCCACAGCACAGGGCTGCACCCAGCAGGCTGAGAAATCCCAGCTAAAACCTCCTCACGCAACACAGTAGCAGAAAGGATAAAAATACAGTCCAAGGGTGTGCAACAAAGGAACAGCAAACACGAGAAAAGTAATAAATAGATGTTTATCTCAGTATGTTATAGCAGGTAAGAGTCTGCTCTAGACTCCTCTGAGCAAGTTTTCCAATCACAAGTGTGGACAATTTAGGATGCAGAAAACAATAACAACACAAAGGGAGAACAGCAACAGAATTAAGAGCCATTATGGCTCTTAGAAGCTAAAACTGAGCAGAAATGCTTCATATGACTTCACATAAGAGGACACAGAGTAGTAATGAGTGCCTTGGCATAGCAGAGAAGGACATAAAGCTCAGCTAAAAGCTGAAAATAAAGAAAATCTAGAAGAAAAATTAAGGGAAATGCAGCTTTTAATGGCTAAACTATCAGAACAATCTACAAAGCAAATACTCCCCATCACTAGTTGTCTTCAAGGCAGAGATGCTGCAGCCAAACACAAACTCCTGGAGTCAGAACCATATCAAACAATGGGAACTGAAACCTAAGTGATACCTAGATATTCAAAGCCAGCATCCTAATATTAACTTCTGGCTTTAAAACTGAATGGCCAAAATCTCAAATTAACTGCCCACAGTGCTGCCTGAAAAGAGAAAGTAGCAAGAATTATTATAGGTTTAAAGCCATGTGGTAGGAGTAAAGCTTCTGTCAACTGAGGAAGTACCACCCTAGAAGTGCAGCAATGCTTTTATCAGATGAGCTCCTGAAGCTTCACATTCCCACACAGCAAGTGGCAGGAGCCTGGTTAGAGGGGTGGGTTTTGTCTTGGAGGAGGTGACTCAGAATAAGCTGAGCTAGCTCGGCAATGACTTGGGGGACTGTAGGATAAAGTGTTTCCCTTTGCATTTTCTCCATTTTCCTGCAATGGAGATCATCACTGTAGCAAAAAAGTGACAACACAGACTGGGGGAAGGCACAACCAAGACAGAAAAGGTCTATATAAAATTACCTCAACCACATGAGTCCCAGAAATCCACACTAAAGTTCAGACCCTACTACAACGTTCTAAAACTGAAACAAATACTACTTGATCTACTATAGAACACATTTTCCCCCAAACTTCTCCTGCCCTCCTCGCTCACACAGGGGGGTTAAAAAAAATCAGTCACAGTTCTGGTGTTTCTGCTTTGCTCAACTGAGAGGTCAGAACGTCCTGCCACGGAGGTAAGGGCTGTATTATTTCTGTGCTGGGCCCACACCAGAAATATCACCTGAATCAAATGATAAATTAAGATCTCTAAACAATTCTAATAAATCTTCTAAAGTCTCAGATTAAATCTTCAGTTAGAAAACACTCCATGGGAAAGGCACAGGCTGCCTCCTGACTGCTTGCAGCTACTCCTGCCAAAGGCAAACTCACACCCTAGGATCTTGGATCAGTTGAAAACTCAGCGTAACAGATTTTGCAGAGATTCCAATCCTTGTTCACGCACATTAAGTTTTTCTTTTCCCAATTAGTAAAGGCAGGCAGAGAAAATGACCCTCTTTATCCCTCTGCAGCGCAGAGCACAGGCATCAGCTCCCAGTGTCACACTGCCCCGAGCAGCTGGGCCTGCTGAAGGACATGAAAATCAAATGCACTTCCCTCAGGCAGCACCTGGGAAGCGAAGTGAAGCTGCAGCCATGGCCACACTCATTAAGGATGGATTCTAACCCTCCTCGCTGCTGGCCCAGCTGTCCAGTAAAGCGCTGCCTAAGCTGCTTGGGAACAGAACTTATCCCTGACATTCTGCCAATTAAAAAGCAGAAAATCCCCCTGCCAGCAGCACTCAGCTCAACCTGCTGGAAGCAGACAGGGCCAGAAGCACAGCAATGTGCTGGCTTAGCTCTTCAAATCCTTTGTGGAGGGAAAGAAAAAAAACACCTATCTTCTTGGAATTAGCAGGAATATCCGAGCTGAGATTCAGCCTGGTCACACTTCCAGCCAGCAGGCAGAACCAGGCATGGTTCTGTTATTCCATTGCACAGACTACACAACACCAAAAACCAAGAGACAGAACAGCCTGTGTTCCGTCTGGCTAATGATGCCAGTAAGTGCAATGTACGTAGGAAGAGGAAATTATTGTACACATAGACACGTATGGCTGGTAATATTTCTGCTTCAACAATGAAAAGGAGAAAAACATAGCAGGAAAACATTTTCTCAACATCTGGGCCTAAGTGGGAGTTCCACTGGATTTCAGTGAGAGACATCATGATATTTATTCTTTAAGCTTGCATACCTGATCTGAAGAATAAAATCATTGAAAATGCAAAAATAGCACTAAAAATACATTTACTTGTTGCAGCAGTTTCCTATGTTCATACAGCTTTCATTAATGCTACTACAAAGTTTTGTTGGCATCATCTACAGCTATTATTCAGAATTCCTCAAAGTTATGGTGGTTCCCATTTGTCTCTGCCAGGAAAGCCTATCAGTCCAGGGGACAGTGGCACAGACAAGTCACAGAGCCTGTGACAGACAAGCTCCCCAGTCCTTCAGCCCAAGAACTAAGCTTGTAAGAAACCCAAAAATAACCTCTCTTGCATGGAAAATGGAGAAAGGTTGGGATTTATTTGAATGAGCCACCCAAGACTTTACTTGCCATTGCAGAGCTTAGAAGAGAGGCAGGAGAAGGAAGGTCAGGGATATCCCTTCTCTTCCACTGAGCCATTTCCCTGTCCAAGGCTCCCAAACGAAGCCCTGTGCTGGCTGGTAAGAGAAATATCCCCCGTGATAGGAAGAGCACAGCTCAACCCTTTTCTATGGAGCTGCCCTCAGGTTCAACACCTGGAAAATACACTCAAAAACAGGGGATTTCCAAGTTTCTCTAAGGTTTCAGAGCTTGAAGCAAAAAGGGAAGAGGATCTAAGCCCTTAGTGTGGCTTCTAAAGCTACAGAGCACAGCAACAGCACAACAATCCTGTGAGGAAAAACCTAAGGGCTGCCTAATCAGCTCACTGCAGTGATATCTTCCAGTGCCATTTCTGCTCCTTTGGCAATTTCAACTTCCAAACCCCCTCAGCTTCAAGGTTCCTTCCACCAAAACACAGAGAGAAGTCACAACAATTTCAGTGTATACAACCTTTCTCCTCTCCCTCCACATCACCACCTTCATCCTTAGGGATATATGACTTTCTTATCCTTACACAAGCCACTCTTTTCCTCAGGGCTCCCTATAACTCCCCAGGAGGAGCATCACTCCCTCTGCAGCTCTCTTCATGCCCACCACATCACTGTGGCTGCAGTTATGGGAAGATCCCTCACCCCCTCTTATCTCTCCAGTTCTCAGCTGATCCCTCTGCCCAATAACCCTTCTCTCCTCAGCACTTAGCCATGCACTTCAGACCATGGATACCTTCTCCTTCTCAGCTAATTTAGGTCCTTTTTTCCCCATTTTCCTGTAGTGCTGTATGTTTCCATTCCTGCCTCCCCTGACAGCACTGATCTTTCCTCAGTCAGGCACAGGGGAGGGAAGAATAGCTCCCAGCAGCTCTCACCTTTAATCCACTTTTCTCCAGCATATCAGAAGCTCAGAAACCCGAGAATCACCTCTGCTAACCCTGCAGTGCCAGCTCTCCCCTGCCTACCACACTTAACTTGCACTCTTGCCAAACTGATCCTCCCAACCCAGACTCTTTCCAGCTTCTCTCCAGAAAGGCAGCTGATAACAATAATGAGAACTGAAATGCTTTTTTTTCATCCAGTGACTTTTCCATTAGCCACATCACTAATCCCAAGATATTTGCCTTTCTTCCAAACAGCTAAAAGGTTCCTTTGACCTATACTCTTTACTCCCGACCTTTTGTTTCTCTCTCCAAACGGCTACACGTCCAGATCACCCCAGAACAAAATCTGAGAGCTCTCCACAGCCTCCTTCCCCACGCTGCATCCATTCCTGATCAGGCTGTGTCATTTTAGAGCCTGTCTCCCTCTGGCCATGCTCCCTGGGACTCACCAGCCTGGCAGGGACACAGGATTGCATTTGGAGTCACACCTGCTGCAAGGACAGAAATTTCACCTGCCAAAGAACTCTAACTGCGTGAAAAGGGCATCCTTAACACCAACAGAAACACTCTTGTTTCTGCTACATTTCCAGACCAGGATTTTCTAAAGAGGCACAGGCAGGTGTTTTTTTACCTATGGCCACAGTAGCCCTGCAAATACGTAGCACAGCCAGCATTTCCTGTATTCCACACCCATGTTACAGCTCAAGCAATCTCTGTCTCAATACAGAGAAAAAAATACAGAATTCTTCTCTGAAAGTGACTTCGAACCTTATTTTTCCTTCTTCTTCATCAAAAAAGCTTTCCTCCATCAATACACTTTGGAAGAACTGTTAGATTGCCTAGCTGTCAGGGGTAGGTGCACAGGCCCTTGCCTCCCAAAATTCAGCGTGACCTTGTCCCAGTCCCCTCTGGATCATCTCTTCCCAGCTCACTGTTTTCACCTTCAGTCCTCTGCAGACTCAACCAGCTCTAAACTGCTCTTCCCAGGGGACCGATTCCACTTTTCCCTCACAGGAAGCTTTAACACAAAATAAAATTTCTCTCTTCTCCCTGTCATATTTTCAGGCAGGGAAGAACAGAGCAGTTACCCTTCCATAAAACCAAACCCTATTTTTTTATTTTTCACTCTGGTCTATGGGAAAGACAAGGAAAGCTTGGTATTTAGCACAGATAAATCCCAATTTAGAACAGTGCCCTTTTTTAAAGTCATGGGGAAACAGGGTTGTGACTTGAGTTATTGTCCCCAGGCACACTCAGCAGCTTCCAAGATCTCAGGATCAGGTAATGGAGTCGAGTTTCCCTCCTGACATCACCACACGTTCCCCCTGCGTGCCCAGCACCTAAACACAGTAACAGGTTTTGCCACTACAATTATTATTCTTGCCATGGGGTTTCCCCACCAAGGGACAGGAACAAGAACACCCAAAGGCAAATGTGGACACGACTGCAGAGCTCACCTGGGCACGGCCACAGTACCTGACTTGGTTTAGGTTCCCCATCTCTCCCTCACCAAAGGATTACAAGAAATGTGTTTTCAAGCCCAAGATCTGGCTCACTCCACTTCCTGAAACACAAACTTCAAAGCCAAATCAGACTGCTTCAGTGTTAATTATGGCTCATTTCTTCACTGAAGGAAATGAAGGGTGCAAATGAGCCCATGTTTGGGGCTGTGGCAGGAGCCAAACCTTCATCCTCAGAGCAGGTGATGCCTACATTGCACACAACCACGCTGGCATTTATCTTCTTGTGTGTTTCTAACATAGTTAAGTAACAATTTTTGAAGCGTGCACCCCTTAGAAGCAACATAAATCAGTCACTCCTGGATGTCCTGACTGCTTCCAAGACTGCACTTTAATGCCAGATTAAGCAGAATTACAGAGGCTCCACATTAAAAAACCCCACCAGCTCTTTGGGTGAACAGGATGAACAGCACCGTTCCAAAGCCAAGCTCCCAAAACAAGGACCCACAGAACAGCCCATCCACGGCTCTCCTCGAGCAGCATTACCCTCGCTCCTTTTGTTTTCCTTTCTAACCCCGAGACTCTCTCGGGCTGAAGTCAGAGAACAACATGTCATTGTTCAAGCTTAATGAGTCAACGTTAATTTTCCCATTGTTTATTTAAACCTCCTTTCAAACAGCATCAGTAGCGTTAATTACGTCGAAATACTGATGTTTTGGCGGGGGGGCGGGTGTGAGAAGGAAGAGGCGTTTTCCACAAAAAAGGGGTCGCTGGCAGATGTTCGGACGGTGCGGGTCTCGGGGGGAGTGATCGAGCCCTCACCGCAGGGCGGGTGATCCCCTCATCGCGGGGCTGCTTCCCTCACCGGGGAGAGCCCAACCCCTCACGAAAGGTGTCGGTCCCATCACTGGTGGAGGGTTGATCCCCTCACCGGTCCCTCCGCGGGGTGGGCCCCTCGCCGCCGCCGTCACAACACGCCGCCCGCTGCCCACCGTGCCCGGGCCGCTCTCCCCTGCCGCGGGTCATTTTGACAGCCGGGCCCGGGCCCCCTCGCTCTCCTCTGTGCCGCTCCCCGCGGCGGCGCAGCGCCGGGCCCGCACACAAAGCCCCAGTGT
>VXBR01008265.1:95194-109850 GCA_013400215.1 Cisticola juncidis
GGACCCCCCAGTCCCCCTGCTGTCCCCTGTTCCCTTCAGAGCTCCCTGCAGGTGACATTTGCTGCTCTGTTCCGTGGGTGACAATGAAAACCCCCTGGGGACAGTTTGGGTGACATATCCTGCTGGTACACACAGTGTGGGGTGTTGCAGCTCAGTGCAGCCCTAGCTGGGGCTGTGTTTCACCTTTTGGGGTTTTGCAGAGCTGGGAGGACTCCTGAAGTACGTGAGGCCCTTCCTGAACTCCATCAGCAAGGCCAAGGCCGCGCGCCTGGTGCGCTCCCTGCTCGACCTCTTCCTGGACATGGAGGCAGCCACGGGACAGGAGGTGAGGCTGCCCTGCCCTTCCAGCACCAGGCTGTTCCTCAAAAGCCTGCAGCACCCTTCTCTGACCTAGTTTGCTTCTCACTGAAGAATTATTCATGTCAGGAAGCAGGCTTTTAATGCATTTGGCTGTATTTTATAAATAAAACATCAGATAATTGAATTTATAACCATGTTTTTCTGCCAGCCTCTCCCTGATGCAGGTTAGGAGTGACTCCCACCGTGGGCTTTTGTCTTAGATTCATGTTACTTCCACAAGTTGTACCAGGGGAGGTTTAGATTGGATAGTAGGGAAAATTCCTTTAGCACAGCTGCCCAGGGCAGTGGTGGAGTCCCCATCCCTGGAAGGATTTAAAGCTGTGTGGATGTGGCACTTGGGGACAGGGGTCAGTGGTAGCCTTGCAGTGCTGGGGGAATGGTTGGGCTCCATCATCTCAGAGGGTTTTTTCCAGCCTCAGTGATTGTAGGGGCAGCATTGGGAGTGTTTTGTAGTGTGCTCAGTGTTGGGAGTGTTCCCAGGGAGTTTAGAGCAGGAATGGTGTAGGATGGCACAGAACTGGAGGGGCACTGCTTGGGGGCTGTCTGGGACTGTGAGGGTTGCACATGGACAAATCTGTGAGGGTTTTACTGCTCAGACACACAAAAGTTACTCCTGAAGTGGGAGTGGAAAGGGTTTTGCATCTTATCAGGTGTTAACTGCTTCAGTGGATGAGCTCCCCGTCCAGAAAACCAGAGATAGGCTAAGATAGTGCCCAGTTGGTATTCACTCATTCTCATCAGCTCCATAGGGTACATTTGTCTTAGTTTTTCTTTTTTTTTCCTCCCAATTGTTGGGTTTTTGGGAGTGGGATAAGGACAGGAGCACCTTGGGAGTGCTTGCAGGCTGTGCTGCCCTGCAGAGGGTTGTGCTGGCACAGGAAGGGTCTGAACAGCAGGTTAGGGACAAAACCCACATGAAACCTGGCAGATCTCAGGCTGGAGAGGTTCTGCCATGCTGAGGGGCAGGTGATGTTCTCATAAGCCAAATTAGCACAAAATTAGTCAAATTAGAACTGTTACCCTCTAGTAGAGGCAGCCCAGGACAGCCAATGTCCCTTGTTTGCTGCCCAGTCCTTGTGGCTTGTGGGTGATGAATGGTGACAGAATATTTTTGCCCCCTCTTTCTTTACCAGATGAGGTCAGAGGGGAGGGATGTGCAGGGGAGAAGGGAGAACTAAAAGTGTCAGGAGGAAATGAGCAGCTGCAGGCTTTCCTCAAGGTAATTTGGTATAAACTGCATTTGGATGCAGTTACAAAGGAGGAACAGGTTGGAGTAACAGTGATGGAAATAATAGAGAGTCAGTCAAAACAGTCAGTTAAGAGCATATTCTGAATTTAAACCCAAAACCTGAAGGAGGGATGACATCAACCTGTGAAGTCCTTGATGCAGCACTCTCAAATCCTTTCAGAAATGTTCTGAGGATTATCTGCTTCCTCAGCATAACTCACATCCAGAGCGCTCCCAGGAGCCCAGTAAAGCAGTGAAATTGGAGATTTCTCCAGCTCCTAATGCTTCAGCTATCACCCTGTAATAAATTGAAACTTCATAATGGCTTTTCATAAAATGTTCCCATTTAATAAGCAGTGAGAAGGAGCTGACAGGGCTTGTGGTGTTGTGCTGCAATCCAGAGGTTTTGGGAAAAGGCATTCCTGAGCATGGCACCACAGGATGAGTTATTGTGAATTATTGGCCAGATAAGATACAATAATATCTTATATATAATATAATATAATAATATCATAATATCAATATCTAATTGAGATGGAGCAGTTCTGTTTTATCCATCAAGGGAGCCTCAGCCTGAAAAATATGGGGAAGATTCTGAATTTCTTTGCTGTGCTTTGAAATGATGGATGAGGCCCCCAAAGCAGAGCCCAGCACCTCTGCTGCCTTTTACAGATTACATGATCTATCTAGGCCCTAAAGAACATGAAATTTGTTTTTCTTTATTGAAAATACACCATGACTGTGGGTTTAAACTCTGGAAAAGCATTAATGCCTACCCCAGATGCCTCCATTTGACTCCTCTGGTGTCATTGGGAGGCAATTGGGGTGGGCACTGACAAAATGTCTAGAATTGACTGTTTTCTTTCTGCTCCCTTTAAGGTTGATCTGTGTTTAGAGTGTATTGAATGGGCCAAATCAGAGAAGAGGACTTTCCTACGCCAGGCTCTGGAGGTAGGTCTCAGATCCCAAACAAGTGTAGCAGCATCATCTCCTTGTCACATTTAATACCTGTAAAAACCTTTCTCTGTGTCAGGGGAGGGCATTAATTACACCAAAATTCTCATTAAAAATGCAGGGTTGTACTCCTTGTGCAGTAAGCCATGCACAACTGGACCACACATTTTGACAAGTACAGATTAATTTGTGCAGAGAAGAATACAAAACTTCATTTTACAAAACAAATCTGTCCTGGCTTTGCTCACAGCAGTTCCTTTTCTGTTCTCCAGGCAAGGCTGGTCTCTCTCTACTTTGACACCAAGAGGTACCAGGAAGCTCTGCAGCTAGGTGAGGCTCCCACTAGGTGGTGGTAAATCTTTGCTTTTCATTTACTCCTGACAAGGAAAGCCATTGCCTTTCCTTGAGAAGTTTTGCAGGATTTGAGTCTTCATTTCTCAGTGCTGCTCCAGTTCTGCCACCTTTTGCTGTAGCTGGGTGATAACAGCTCTTGGAGGTGTCTTTGTTCTGGCTGTTTCACCATCCCTACCTCTCTCAGCTGGGCCTAAGGCCAGTTTGGATGGGGTTTGGAGCAACTGGGAGGTGTCCCTGCCCATTTGAGATGAGCTTTAAGGCCCCTTCCAACCCAAACCACTCTGGGATTGTGTTATTCCTTCAGTGCAGATAATTCTGGGAGCTGTATCGAGCTGAAGGCCACAGGTTTGGCTCCTGCTAGAACATACTGGAATACTCTGCTGTGGCCACAGAGGCTGAAGGGAGAAAGCAGCTTTAACACAGCCCCAGTAAAACCAGGAAACAGCAAAACCTCTGTGGGTATCATTAGCCAAGGTCTGATGAAGGCTTTAAGGATCTGCCCCTGGCTGAGGGATGGTAATGAACCAGTGAACTCCTGCTCTGCCCCAAAGCAGAGTGAAGCAGGACCTCTTACAGCTCCCCACGTGCCTTTAAAATGCTCATTTTGCAAATGACTGCAGTGCTGTGTGTGAGGCTTAGGCTGTAATTGAGATTAAAGCTTTAAGGGAGGCTGAAGCTGTCAGTGAGTTGAAGCTGTGAGGGTGAAGCTGTCTGAGGGGTGTTTGCACAGGGAAAATTGCATGGACACAGCCTGAACTGTCCACCTGGGACCCAGAACTTCCTAACCTCAAGGTCCAGAGTCTCCTGGGTGATGCATATCCCATCAGAATGTTGAGTTCATGGAATTCAGGATGGAATTAGAGCTAGTTTGCACAGGAACAGGTAATGAACTCAGGTTTAAACTGATCAGAGGCCACACTCCAAAACTGTGCTTAATTAATTTAATCCCTTGGCTGGTGTGGTTCAGCCTGGGGAGCTGGGAAGGTCTGCACCTCTAGGGCAGGCTCTGATGCTCTGTCAGGAGGTCAGTGCTGTGCACAGATTCCTGTGTGCCTGAGGAGGTGGTTGTGTCCATGGCTGTGGGGAGTAGGAGCAAGCAGAGGCTCTCAGGGATGATTCCAGGGAGAATCTATTTGTTTCTGCCCAGTTTCAGCTCTGGTTATCATCTCCTGAGCACAGCAAGGGAGGAGGAGGTTTTTATCTCCTCATCCTAAGTTACCTCTTCAGTGGGGGAAGGAGGGGGACAGGTTTCCTCTGGGACTAGCTCATTCTGTCCTCACAAGGCTGTGATGTGGCAAGGTTGTCTTGGCATTTCTTAGGCTGTCCCTTCCTGCCTCCTAAATCTGACCTGTGCTAAAATCCTTCTTTCCTCAACTCCATCAGGAGTTCCTTGAGAATGCTCCATGATGCAGAGGGGACACTTCTGCAGGAGCCCCTGTGGGACAGGGAAATCACCTGGGGACAGGGCCAGAGTGACCATCCCGACTGCCCAGCCCCTGCAGGACACTCTGCTGCCCACACCACCTCTGACACAAACCTGCTTCATCCTCCTGCTGTGCCCTGGCACTGCCCCATCACTATTCCCTCTCCCAGGCTTTTTCTTGGTTGTGTGAGCCTCAAAGCCCTGACTGGGGGAGGGTGGGTGGCCCCTGCAGAGCCTTGGTTTGTGTGGAGCTGCTGCAGCTCTCAGCTCTGTCCCTCCCTCTGCCAGGCTCCCAGCTGCTCAGGGAGTTGAAGAAGATGGATGACAAGGCACTGCTGGTGGAGGTGCAGCTCTTAGAAAGCAAAACTTACCATGCCCTGAGCAACCTGCCAAAAGCAAGAGCAGCCTTAACCTCGGCACGCACCACGGCCAACGCCATCTACTGTCCCCCCAAGCTGCAGGCAGCGCTGGACATGCAGTCAGGTGAGGCCTCTGTGACAAGGACAACACCCAGGGCTCGTCCTGGCACATCACTCATCTGATATTTGCTTTTTCTGAGGGAAAGAGGTGCCTCAAGATGCCACCAGTTCTGCCTCAGGTGGCATCAGCTGCAGTGACATTGATGTTTTCAGTGACATTGTTCCTGACACTGATGTTTTCAGGCCATTTTTGAAAGCTGCCGGTGCTGGAGGGTCCAGGAGCTCCCCAGGCACTGCAGTTGCAGCCTCACACTCTGTTCCTGACCCATTACACGTTGTTCCTGACCCAGTTTGCAGGCACTTACCTGAAGTGCCCCAAACTTGTCTGTCTAAAAATGTCCTCGTAAGAGAGGGTGTGGATTTTCTTCTGATAGAGATGAGGCAAGGGGGGCACAGGAGGAAAGGATTCCCTTTCCTGAAGTCACAGATAAAGCACTGAACAACCAAATTGTTCTGTCCTTTCCCAATCATGCTCAGAATTAACCTGTTTGTGCCTCTCCCAGGTATTATCCACGCAGCAGAAGAGAAGGACTGGAAAACAGCCTATTCATATTTTTATGAGGCATTTGAGGGCAACGATTCAATTGACAACCCCAAAGCCATCACTGCTCTGAAATACATGTTGCTGTGCAAAATCATGCTCAACAGGTAGGTGGCAGATGGTTCTGGGAGGAACAATTCTGTATTTTCAGGGGAAGGGAAATGTTTGTGGGACTCTGAACATATGGGCTCAGACAGCCTCTTTATCACCTGATCAGTGCTCCTGATGTGGTGGTATTTGGGTTTTGTACTTTGCTGTCAGCTGGGGGTTTTTGAGGTGCTCTGGGGTTTAATTTGACCACGTTCCTGTATAAATTCTCTGCTCCTTTCCCTCTGTCTGCAGCCCAGAAGATGTGCAAGCATTAGTGAGTGGGAAGCTTGCTCTGCGGTATGCAGGAAGACAGGTATAGAAACTTAACCCTTTGTGTTGTCCTCTCACTTTTCTCACTGCTTTCTTACTCTTTTTGTCAATCACTTTGCTCTTTTCATACCAAAATACCCATCACTCCTGAGTGTCCTGAACGAGATCCAGAGCTGATTAAATTACCCTGAGTCATTGCCAGGAGTCAGTTGCCTTCAAATGGGTTTACAGTGATTTTCACAACCAGAGAATTTGGGCTGCTTGCTTCATTTTCCCTGTTTTTCTCCTTTTTTTAACTACAAACTGCCTGATGCCATCAGGTCCTTGTGTCCCTGCTCTCACCAGCTGTTTAAATCCGAGTTACTATTTCTGCTCCATTGTAGCCAGTCCTGAGAATCCCTTGCTGGCAGAGCAGGTGGAGACCTGGCAGTCAGGGAGGGGTTAAATCCACTGCTTATTCTGACATGTGAATGTGCCAGGCTGGGAATGCCACCCCAAATTTAACCCAGGCTTGCCTGTAGGAGGTGCAGAGCCCACTCCAGGTGTGCCAGGGCCAGGCTGGGATCCTGCTGCCCTCAGGGGCTCAGCCTGGGCTTTGCTGTGACGCAGGAGCTGCTGCAGCCCTGCCCTCAGGGGATTGGGAATTAGCAGAGCTCAGGGAGCAGACGTGTGTGGAAAGGTGTGAGTGGGGTTATCTCTCCTGGATCAGGAGGGGCAGCCCCAGTCCTGCTCATCCCTTTGCCCTGAGGGGCACCTGGGGCTCCTCTCCAGGGCAGGGGGTCCTGGCTGCTCCCACCCTGTGCCCCTGTGCCAGCCCTACCAGCAATTCCCACAGCCCCTGGGGAGCAGGGGAGAGAGCAGCCCTGGGGCAATCCCAGAATATCCCAGGTTGGAAAGGAGCACAGGGATCAAGTCCAGCTCCTGGCTCTGCATGGGACAGTCCCAGAAGAGGGGGCAGCAGAAGCCTGAGCCTTTTGCACCAGAGGCACTGGGCTGTCCCTGTCCTGTCCCCCCACTTGGGCTCTGTTCTGCTGTTCCCTGCTGGGATCACCACTGTTGGGTGTTGGCTTGTTTGGAGGTGCAGCTTTTGCTTCATTTCAGCAGTTTTGGGGTGGAGAAGACTCATCCCTGTTGCTGTCCATGTGGGGTGTCCCTAGGAGCTGCTGTCCTGCCTGGAAGTGGCTGTGCTGAAGGGGAGAGGCTCAGCTGGAGGGCCCAAAATGGCCACGTTCATAAAGCAAAGTGCCAAAACCTGCACTTCCCTTAAAAACAGCATCAAACTCACTCCCAACCTGTCGGAGTCCAGGACATCCCTGTGGCCACCCTGGAGGGTTTGGGGACAGGACAGGGGGTCTGGGGTCTGTACAGGGGGCTCAGAGCCTCACACAGAGCCCAGGAGGACACTGCCTCTGATCCCTGCCATGGCAGTGAATGCCCACAGTGGATGAAGAATCACAAACCCTAAGAATTTAAAAATAAGTAGTAGCTAGTTTGTTATAGAATATAAATANAGATAATGCCCCTGCCAGGGAGGCCTGGCAGAGCTGAGACAGAACTGAGATAATGCCCCTGCCAGGGAGGCCTGGCAGAGCTGAGACAGAACTGAGATAATGAAAAATAAACAACCTTGGAAACTGCACTGGGGACTCAGCCTGTCTGCTCTGGCTCTGGTGTGAAACACTCAGGGCAAAGAGAAGACAAAAACCTGATTCCCTTGGGGAACAGCAACCCCGAGGAGAATCTCAGGGAACAGCAGCCCTGAGACCAACCTGCAGCTGGTGCTGTCAGATCTGGGGGCTTTGTCCCTCTGGAGATGTTTCAGGTCATGTCCTGCAGCTGCCCAGCTCATTCTCCCCTCAGCAGCTGCTCTCCCTCTGCCTGTGGCAGGGACAAGGAACATTCCTGGTTTGCTGTTTAAGGACGTTCCCAGGGTACTGCACAGTTGGCATATTCACCCTCAGAGGAGAATCCAGAAAAAAAATAACCTTTGGTTCTCTTTCCCCACAGACAGAAGCACTAAAATGCGTGGCACAGGCCAGCAAGAACCGGTCGCTGGCAGATTTTGAAAAGGTGAGTCAGGGACACAAAGGATGGGGCCTGGCTGGGCAAAAACCAGTCAGAAATGCCAGGTTTGGAAAGTTGTAGGAGCTGTTACATCCCACAGCAAGAAACCATGGAAACATTGATAGAAAGCAAGAGTGCATCAAGAAATACCCCCCAAAACTGATTGCGTTTGCAGTGCGGGGGGGGTAAACTTGCTTGAACCCAGTTTTTTCCTTTTTATCTTTTTTGGAGAGCCAATTCAGAAGCAGTTTTCCTTTAGGTGCTGTTCACTGGGGTGTGTATCTTCCTAAAGTTTTTCCTGGTTTCAGCAGGAATGGTGCAGAGCTCAGGGAGAGGATTCCCATGTCAGGATCCTGTTGTGCTCTGCTGCCTGTGAGCAGAGTCTGGGGCTCTCTGAGCTCCTGCAGGGTGCAGATAAAAGATGTTGGGAAGGCTGCTGGGCTGTCATGACCTGCTGGCTTTTAGCTAAGTTAGGGATTGGATTAGCCATGGCACTTGGCTGGGCAGGGAGGGGATCTCATCCTCAGAGGACCTGGAGGAGCTGTTCCTACCAGAATTAATTCCTTTGGCTGTGTCCCCACAGGCTCTGACAGACTACAAGGTGGAGCTCAGGGACGACCCCATCATCAACACTCACCTGGCCAAGCTCTATGATAATTTATTGGAACAGAACCTGATCAGAGTCATTGAACCCTTCTCCAGAGTACAGGTAAATGTTTCCAGCAGCCCCTGGGTGTGCTGGTCCCTCTGTCCCTGCTGCTGGGGATGAGGGGATTGTTCCCACATGGAAAACTTCTTACCCTGAGCTGTTCAGCACTTTGAGATCTCAGGGTGAAAATTATAAGGAGGAGGCTGAGGGCACCTTTGGGAAGCCACATTCCAGAGTCATTGCCCTTTCTCTCATGCTCCCTGCAAGGTGAGTGGCTTTTAACCCTGAAGGTGACAGGATTTGGCTTTGAAGGCCTCTGACAGGGCAAGGCTGTGCTGTAGTCATGGAAAAGAAACATTTCCCCTTTCAGAGTGAAATGGCTTTAGGGGTCCAGTCCACCTTAGTTAAAATCAGTTGTGAAACCTGAAGGACCTGAAGCTGCAGAGTGGAGAAAGCCACTGGAGATTTTAGGCCAGAGCATTTCCAGGCCCTTGAGCAGTTCCATGGAAGAGCCCCAAACCTCTGTGTTGTGTGTCCAAAGTGCAGCTGAAGATTTACCTAAATATTTGTCTTTTTTATAGATTGAACACATATCCAGCCTCATCAAGCTCTCAAAGGTAAGAGCCTCACCAGAAATCAGTGCCATGTGTTCAGAGGGCAGAGGAGTTGGGGTTAAATGGCATTTATTACCAAGAACTGAACATAAAGGGTGAGAAATGAGATCCATAGCATTTCCAGGAAAATCTCACCCTTGGGAGGAAGGGAGCTTGGGAGGAATTGAGGCTTCCTGTGCTCCAGACTTCCCTGGGTTTTACTCTTGGCTCTCACCTTTTATTAGAGGCAGATTTTCCTCTCTGTCATGGCCAGCTCAGTCTTCCCCCGTGCCCTGTGTTTAATCCCCTGGGTGTTCCCAGGGGAACCTGACTTAGACCCTTAAGATGCAGGATCCAGCTAATCACCCTGCAGTGTCATTAGGGGTGCTTGTGTCACTCTGACTATGCACTAACTGCTTTACAGATAATCCCAGACAGAGTCAGGTTTAGGAAAATCCTCTGTAATCCCAGCCAGTTGCACCCCTGAGTGCTGTTGTCTTGTACTGGCATTAAGGGTTAGGTTGGGAGGGAGCTGAGCTCAGCCTTTGTGGTCCCAGAATCACTGAATCATTCAGGTTGGAAAAGGCCTCTGAGATCATTGAGTCCAAATATTCCCCCAGCACTGCCAAAACCACCCGTGTCCCCAAGTGCCACATCCACACATCTGTTAAATCTGGTGATTCCACCTCTGCCCTGGGTTGGACAACCCTTTCCATGAAGAAATTTTCCCTGATATCCAAACTAAACCTCCCTGGCACACAGTCTGTTCCCAGACTAGCTCGTGGTGTTTAACACATCCTTAATATTCAGAGTAAAAGCTGCTCTGTGCCCCCTCTGCCCAGAGAGGAGCTGCCTCCTGTGGGCCTTCCTGGTGCTGGGCAGGAGCTCAGCCGGGCCCTGTGTGGATTAAATAAATAAAACCTGGCCAGCTCTTGTCTAAATCCTTGCTGAATTGAGTTAGAAAGTTCCAGAACCTCCACAAGTAAAGCCTGTGTGAAGTGACAGAGATGGTGTCACCTGTGGGACAAGGGACATGCTGGTGTCCAGGGCACGTTCAGGGAGGAGGAGCTGCTGTTGAGCAGTGCTCATTTCCCACCAGGGCTCTCAAGCATGCAGCAGTAAAATTCACGTATTTTTGTGTTCTGGGAGACTTCTAATTTTTCTGCTTCAATTTCAGGCTGAGGTAGAAAGGAAACTGTCACAGATGATCTTGGACAAGAAGTTTCATGGTGAGTCTGCATCCCTCAGCTCTGCCCTGTGTTTGCACGAGCTGTGGCTGGGCTGCCCTTCCTCCTCTGACCTGGCAGTCCTGCCCAGGCAGCAGATGTGCAGGTGACAGTCAGGAGTGACAGTCAGGAGTGACAGTCAGGAGTGACAGACAGGAGTGACAGGAATGCTGTTCCTGCTGCTCCATTGGAGGTGACAGTCAGCAGTGACAGTCAGGGATGCTGTTCCTGCTGTTCTGTCACAGGTGACAGTCAGGAGTGACAGTCAGGAGTGACAGTCAGGAGTGACAGTCAGCAGTGACAGTCAGGGATGCTGTTCCTGCTGTTCTGTCACAGGTGACAGTCAGCAGTGACAGTCAGCAGTGACAGAAATGCTGTTCCTGCTGCTCCATTGGAGGTGACAGTCACGAGTGACAGTCACAAATGCTGTTCCAGCAGCTCCATCCACCTTCCTTAACCCCAGGGTTCATTTCAGAACTGCTGTTGGGTCCCTCTTGCTGTGGCAGCATCCAGGGACAGTGTGGGACCCCCAGGTGGCCTGGCCAGGCTGGGCTCTCCTCTTGGAGCTGACCAGAGGTGTGGTCACCTTTCCCAGCTGTTTGTGTCTGGAACATTCCATGGGGTGCCCCAGGGCTGGTGGGGCACTGTGGCTTTGCTGCCCCAGGAGCTGCTCCTGCTCCTGATGTCCCTGGATGTGGCTGAGCCAGGGGAGTGCCTGGGGGCAGCAGGCTGGGCACAGGGCACTGTGAGGGCACAGAGCCCACCTGGGCACAGCTGAGGGATAAAGCAGCTGTGCTGAGCCATCCTGCTGGGCACAGGGCTTGGGCAGGCAGGGGGATGGCAGGGGATGGGCAGGAGTGCTCATCTCCTGGGTGGTCTCTCAGGCCACTCTCGGCTGTATTTTTTGGGAATGCTAAAGCAGTCCTGACCAAAATCAGCCAGTCCAGCCCAGCCCATGAGTCCTTCCCAAACCTTGCAAACTGATTTGGGGGGGTAGATCCCCCAAATTCTGGGGAGGGGGGGTGGTTTCTGGGGTACATCCCTGAATTCCTGCTGTGTGGGAGCTGTGATCCATCGAGCATCCCAGTGCTAACTGCACCTTGTGCCCGCAGGAATCCTTGACCAGGGCGAGGGTGTCCTGATCATCTTTGACGAACCCCCCGTAGACAAAACTTACGAGGCTGCCCTCGAGACGATTCAGAACATGAGCAAAGTAGTGGATTCGCTCTACAACAAAGCCAAGAAGTTGACATAGGTGAGTGGGGCCTCCCTGGGGCTGCAGAGCTCCGTGGTCACTGCCAGGCCCTGCCGTGCTCTGTCCCCCTGAGCCCCCTTCCCTCTCCCGTCCAGTGACGTGTCTCTGTTTTCTCTTTGCAGAGTTGAATTTGCTAGCTGTCATTTGGAGAGTGTGTGTGGACAGGAGAGTGAAACCTTTGGGAAAATGTTAGGAGACTTTTTTTTTTCTTCTTTGTTCTACTTTTCGCTCGGAAAGTTTTTAAACTTCCTCATCCGGTGCATCTTGTATTCCAGACGATGCGTGTTCCAGTTTCCATGTAATCTTTACTGGCCGAACTTTGTATCTGGGGGGGGAATATTGTTTAAACAAAGAGGGTATTCTAAATAAAAGGAAAAAGGCTTACACTACCTAAACATGTGCTTTCCACTTCCTGAGGGACGGCAGAGTTCAGCAGGGACAGCGTTTTGTTACCAGTAGGTGCCCAAAACCAGTTTGTTTCATCTCCTCCGCCCTGAAATCCGAGACGTGCTGGCGGTGTCCAAGCAGCCAACTCGATTCCATTTGTACTCAACCAAACAAACCCAAAATGTACAGACTGCTGGTTTATTTTCCATCCTCAAGGCCTGCGACCCCTGGAAAGCAGCTCGGCGATGACGCCGCGGCCCCTGCGGCCGCTCCCGGCGAAGGGGACGGCGCAGCTTTCCCTGGAGCCTGACTTGCATGCTCTTGTTTGCAGATAGACTTAGATTTTCAATGTTTCCTCCCTCCCCACCTGCGCCGGTAGGAGGAGCAGGTGGGCGGCCCGGCTGTGTTCCCTGTGCTGAGCTCTGTCCCCGGGCAGGAGGGACAGCCCGGCCCTCTGGAGCAGCCCGGGGGGAGCTCCCTGCTCGCTCCCGGAGCCCTGGGGCGGGAGCACGGTGTGTTCCAGCTTGCTCCATTTTCTGCTGAGGTTTCCAGTAAGTTTTAACGCCATTTGGGCAGTGTAAGCTTCTGCATCTCTGTCCTGCTCATCTTTTATTTTTCCTTTCCCCTCTGTCTCTTATTTCCCTCTCCACGTTTTTCTTACAAAATTTATATTTTGTAAAAGGATTCTGTTTTATCAGGAAATATTTTGCCTTCACGCTGACTTTTAGACTGGCTGATTTTTTCCCCTTTCTGTTCACATTTTGACCTCTCCGACCTTTTATTTTATTTTATTTTTAATTTCCATCTCCTCCAGTCAGTCGCTGTTTGGGTTTTTGGCACCATCAATATCAAATGTACAAACGGTTCTTGCTAACCAACACCAGGTATATCTGATGTTCAGATGAGTTCCAATAAAGAATTTTTTTTTCAAAAACCTCTGTCTCCTGTCTTCAGCCACAAGAGCAGATCCTGGGCTGGGTGCAGCACTCCCTTTGCTTGAGGAAGGGTGGGATCATCCCCTCACCAAAGCATCATTGGGGATGATATTTTGGAGATGCCAGATGTGAATGTTTGGGGCAGCATCACCAAAGATTTATGGATTGTGATGTGTTCCTGGCAAAACAAGTTCTAGTGCTACTGAATTTATAATAATAATAGCAACTATTATTAGCACTATTATTATGGTGAAAAACGGATTTAATGTGGCCTCTCACCCCTCCAGCCTTTCCTGATCATGGCCTTATGCCACATTGGAGTCTCAGTGCACAAGGCCAAGCCCAAATTTCCTCCAGAAAGGCTGGGGAAGAGGTTCAGGCTGTCATTGATGAAATATCTTGAATTTTCATGTCTGAAACTCCTGGTTCAGCAGGTGGTGCACGAAAGAAACCTGCCCTCAGAGGCTGGAAAATGTGAAGGGTTTCACTTCCATATCAGGCAGCAGGAAAGGTGCATTTCTAGTTTTAATAGGTTTTTAAAACTCTGATTCCTCAGATAATTCCCCAAACGTCTCTGTCCAGTCCTCTGTGATGCCCCTGAAGTGGCATTTTCCCCAGGAATGTGTCCTTTGGATGGGATTTGCTGAATTAGGTGCCAATTGTGAGTGAATGAAGGGGAATTCGTGCATGGAAGCAGAGATGGAGCAGGGATGGGCAGAGGCTGGGCTGGAGATGGAGTCACAGAATCTCAGGAGAGCTTGGGTTGGAAGGGACCTTAAAGCCACCCAGTGCCACCCCTGCCATGGCAGGGACACCTCCCACTGTCCCAGGCTGCTCCCAGCCCTGTCCAGCCTGGCCTTGGGCACTGCCAGGGATCCAGGGGCAGCCACAGCTGCTCTGGGCACCTGTGCCAGGGCCTGCCCACCCTCCCAGGGAACAATTCCTGCCCAATATCACAATATCCCTGCCCTCCTACAGCTTCTGTCCCGTGTGTCCCTGCTGGGATTGTGTCCAGCTCCAGCTGCCATCCCCCAGTGGGGACAGAATTGATCCTGAACCCACAGGTGACAGTGGGGGCTGGCAGGTCCCTGCTCAAGGCTAGGGGGACCTGACCAGGAGCAGGAGCAGGGGTGATGCAGCAGGGCTGTGGTGACACCAGCTCTGTGCCTCGTGTGGGATCAGGGAGGTTTAGTCACGTCAGTCCTTGGAATTGCCTTTGGAACAACGGGGGTTTCGGAGGCACCTCCAAGCACATTAAAATTAGCACCCAAACCCCTTAAATTGTTTGAGGAGCCTGCTTTTAACCCTTTTGGCTTAAACTTAATAAGGCTGAACTTAAAAACCCACCATTGCTGATTGGATCTGGGAGAGGCTTTAATGGACAAAGGGAATTTTTGGTGACTGCAGTGCCCAGGAGGGGCTGTCACTGTCCCCACGGTGCAGTAAAGTCTTCTTTTGAGAGGAGAGAGCCCTGCAGAGTCCTGACCACCCCCTCAAAACCAGCACCCACCGAGGGTTGAACGTGCTCTGAAGGACAGGCAGGTTTTTGGGACAGGTCTGTCCTCATGGGAGATTTTTTTTTTTTAATATACTTCCCTGCTGTGGGAGTGGGATTGGCAGCCACAGGTCCGGACCAGCGCAGAAATAGGCATAAATGAATCCAAATGAATTTGGGTCATTAGCGCAGGGCCAGGATGTGCCCGACCTTTCCTTGCTGCCATCAGCAGCTCCTGGGCCACAGGGTCCCCGCGGGGCTCCGCTCTCCGCGGTGGCGGCGCAGCGGCCTCTGAGTGTCGCTGCAGCTCTCGCAGAGCGCGGCGGGGCCGGCGCTGCCCGGTGCCTCCGCCG
>VXBR01008268.1:6745-17155 GCA_013400215.1 Cisticola juncidis
TCAGGGGTGCTGCGTGAGGTGGGCACTGAGTTCACAGTGGATGCGCGGGCACTGGCCCCCACCGGGGGACCCCACGTCCGGGCGCGGGTGCTGAACCCCTCCGGGACCCCCATCGACACCTTCGTCACTGACCTGGGCGATGGCACCTACCGCGTGGAGTACACACCCTTCGACGAGGGTGAGGGACCCCAGCGACCCCCCGGGAACCCCAACACCCCCGGGGACCCCCAGACCCTCTTGGAGGACACAAACATCCCCAGGGGACTCCCAAGCCCCTAGGGACCCCCAACCCCCAGGGCCACACACCAACACACCCCAGGACCTCTGGGACTGTGGGCTCCCCCAGGGACTCTGCTCCCACACCAGACTCCAACACCCTCCCGGGACCCCAAGTCCTGGCCAGGAATCTTCCATTCCTTATGAGGGACCCTCAGAGTGGGACCTTCCCATACCACATCCAAGTGGGGACCCCCTTCAATTCCCCCTGGATCCCCAGAACCAGGAACCCCCAAATTCCCTGAGACATTCCCAAATCCCAACCACAGATTCCCACCCTCCTATCAAAATCTCATCCAGGGATCCCCAAAACCCCAAGGCCTTCCAAACCCCACCCAGGGAAACCCCAAATCCCCTGATAATCCCCATCCCTTGTGCCCCCTCCATGGGCAGTGTGTGATGGTGTCCCTTTGCAGGGCTGCACCTGGTGGAGGTGACATACGATGACGTGGCAGTCCCCAAGAGCCCGTTCCGTGTGGGGGTGGCCGAGGGCTGTGACCCCACACGGGTCCGGGCGCACGGCCCCGGCCTGGAGGGCGGCCTGGTGGGCACTGCCAACCACTTCACTGTGGAGACCAGGTGGGCACTGACCCCCAGCCCCAAGCCAACCCTGCTCCCCAAAGCCCCCCAGCCCCTGCCATCCAAACCCCCTGCCCTCGCCCTGTTCCGCCCCCACCGACCCCTCGTGCTGTCCATGTTGGGGAGTTTAGGGTGGGCACGGCCCCCTGCTTCAGTGTGGAGACCAGGTGGGCACCAATCCTGAGTCCCTCCATTCCCACACCCATGGATTCCCCCCACAGAGATGTCACCTCCATCCCAAGCCACCAACCTACCATCTCCACCCCCTGCCATCAAAGTGCCATCTCCATCCCATGTCACCGGGGTGGCGTCTCTGTCCCCTTGCCAGGGAGGTGGCACCTCCCTTCCCCTGCCATGGGGGGGACACCTCCATCTCTGCACTGTGACTGTTGTTCCCCCTGCCCCCCCCATGCCTATGTCACCTCTCTGAGTGGTGGCCTGTCCCCAGGGGCGCGGGCACCGGGGGGCTGGGCCTGGCCATCGAGGGTCCCTCGGAGGCGAAGATGTCCTGCAAGGACAACAAGGACGGGAGCTGCGCAGTGGAGTATGTCCCCTTCACGCCTGGTGACTACGACGTCAACATCACCTTTGGCGGCCACCCCATACCCGGTGCGGGGGGACACAGGGACAGGCGGGGAGGGGAGGTGTCCTGGTTGTCACCTGTTGGTCACAGGGCTTCACTGTGGTGACGCCACCCATGCTGGCCCTGCCTGTGCTGTGCCCATGGCCATGGCTTTGGTATCCCCCTGGCCACACTGACCCCGTAGTCACAGTGAACCGTGGCCACGTTGACCCCATGTGGAGCCTTTGCTCAAACTGTTTCCATGACCATGTCCTTGTTCCCATGGTGATTGTATGGACATGTTGACCCCATGACAGTGGTGACCCCACACAGGGCTCCTGCCCATATTGAGCCCTTCCCTGCACTGACCCCTTGGCCATGCATTCATTGGACCCCCACTGACCGACAGTCATGTCCTCATGGCTCACAATGACCCCATGGCCACTCACATTGACCCCATGGCTGACCTCGGCCCTACACCGTGCTCATCCCCTTTTTGAACCCATAGCCATGCTGACCCTATGACCACACTGACCTTATGAGCACACTGGCCCCACAAAGTGCCCATGCTCATGATGGACACACCAACTCCATGGCCATGCTGTCCCTGTGCCCCTGTTGATCTCCTGCCATGTTGACCTTGTCCTCATGATGACCCCATTGCCATGCTCGCATTGGCCACCCTGCCCCCCTCCCCACCCTCCCCTGCCCCACGCTGACCCCTTCTGCACACAGGGAGCCCGTTCCGGGTGCGAGTGNGGGTGCGAGTGCGGGATGCTGTGGACGCCTCAAAGGTGACGTGCTCAGGGCCAGGGCTGGGCCCCAGTGTCCGAGCACGGCTGCCCCAGAGCTTCACCGTGGACGTCAGTGCCGCGGGACACGCAGCCCTGGAGGTGACGCTGCTGGGGCCCACTGGTACGTGGGGACAGGGGGGGCAGGGGGGTCTGTGTCTCGTGGGGTGTCCTGACCTCTGGGGAGTCCTACCTTATAAATGCCCTACTCCATAGGCTGTCCTGCTCCTTGGATCCCACAGAGAGATGTATAGAGAGTCTACAGGGATTCCTGCCCCCTGGGGTGTCCTGCCTCATGGATTGTCCAGCACCATGGATGCCCTGTTCCATGGGGCGTCCTGCTTCATGGTGTCCCCTGTTATATAGGATGTGCTACCTATGGATGTCCTGCTCCATAGGGTGTTCTTCCCCTTCTTCATAAGATGCACCAAGCCCATGGGGTGCCCTCCCCATAGATAGATCCACAGAGTGTCCTCCATGGAGTTCCCTGCTCAGGGAGGTTGTGCCCCTAATGCTGCTCTATACCCTCCACGTCCTCCTGTCCCTGCCTCACATGTCCCCACCCCACATGTCCCACTGCCCCACAGGACTGCCAGAGCCAGTGGAGATCCGAGACAACGGTGATGGCACCCACAAGGTCACCTATACCCCAGCCACTGACGGGCCCTACACCGTGTCTGTCAAGTACGGGGGGCAGGAGGTGCCACGCAGGTGAGACCCCCACCTCGAGTGGGCAGAAGGGGGACACAGGATCCCCACACAACCTGGAGACAGCCTCCTGACCCCCTGCTTCCCGCAGCCCCTTCAAGGTGACGGCACTGCCCACCCATGATGCCAGCAAGGTGCGGGCGAGCGGCCCTGGGCTGAGCGCGGGAGGGATCCCTGCCAGCCTCCCCGTGGAATTCACCATTGACGCCCGCGACGCTGGCGAGGGACTGCTCACGGTGCAGATCCTGGTCAGTGTGCGAGGGGCACGCGGGGGGGAGCGTGAGGGTTGTAGGGGGACACACTGAGGAGGGGTGAAGGGCTGCTTGCAGTCCAGATCCTGCTGAGTGCAGGGGGGAGTCGTGGGGTGCTGAGCCCCACACGGTGCCCCCAGCACAGGGCACTGATGGGTGTTGCCTGCAGGACCCTGAGGGGCAGCCCAAGAAGGCATCAATCCGGGACAACGGGGACGGCACCTACACGGTGTCCTACGTGCCTGACGTGCCGGGGCGCTACACCAGCACCGTCAAGTACGGGGGCGATGAGATCCCCGCGTCGCCCTTCCGTGTCCTCGCCGTGCCCTCTGGCGATGCCAGCAAGTGCCTCGTCACAGGTGGGGCTGCTCCCCACTGTCCCTATGCTGACCTATGTCCTCCCTTTGCTGACCCACAGCATCCCCTTGCTGACCCACAGCATCCCCTCACTGCCCCACGATGTCCCCTCGCTGCCCCACCGCACCCCTCCCTGCCCCACGGCATCCCTCCNCTTTCTTGCAGTATCCATTGGGGGCCATGGACTGGGTAAGTGGTGCCGGGGGGCAGTTGGGGGGCTGGGAGGAGGCGGTTGGGGGATGGGTTTGGAGTCCCCCTATGGCCCTGACCCCACCCTCCCCCGCAGGTGCCTGCCTGGGCCCCACGATCCAGATCGGGGAGGAGACGGTGATCACGGTGGATGCGAAGGCGGCGGGACAGGGCAAGGTCACCTGCAAGGTGTCAACGCCTGATGGTGCTGAGCTGGATGTGGACGTGGTGGAAAACCACGACGGCACCTTTGACATCTTCTACACCGCACCTGAGCCTGGCAAATACGTCATCACCATCCGCTTTGGCGGGGAGCACGTCCCTAACAGCCCCTTCCATGTCATGGTGCGTGGGGCACGGGGGGCACTGTGAGTCTGGGAGGGTTGTGATGAGCACCATGGGTCAGACTTTGTGAGACCTCGGTGTGGGCAGCATGGAATTGGGAGACCATGGTGGATGCCATGGGGCAGAGAGCTGGGACCATGACGGGAACCATGGGGTCGGATGATCATGGTGGGTGATGTGAGGCAGAGAGGTGGGGCTGTGGGTTTGGGAAACTACGGAAGATCCAAGGGGCAAAGAGTCGAGGGCACAATGGACACCATGGGACAGATTTTGAACACCGGATGACCCCATGGGCAATGGAAACCATGGTAGGTTTGGAACATCATGGTAGGCAGCAACAGAGGACTGGGGACATGGTGGACACCAAGGGACAGAGACTTGAGTCAGTGTGGAGTTGCAGGAGCACAATGGGCACTGCAGGGTTGGGTGACCATGATGGGGGTTATGGAATTCGGGGGCCATGGTGGGGCAGTGTCAGGATAATGGTGGCCATCATCGAGCTGAGTGAGGTGGGAGACTACGGGCACTGTGGGGTTGGATGACCATGGTGGGCACCATCGGGTCCTGGTGTTGGGATCGTGGTGAACACCATGAGGTTTGGAGGTCATGAGGATCATCACAGGGCTGGGAGCCCACCATAGGGATTCTCATCCTCCCTCTCTGCCCCTCGATCAGGCCACAGAGGAGCCCCCAGCCACCACCGAGAACCTCCGGCCCTTTAACCTCGTCATCCCCTTCACGGTGCAGAAGGGTGAGATCACAGGTACAGCACAGGGTTGTGGGGACAGGGACCACCCCTTCAGGCACCAGCCCCCCTCCTGGTGCCCCCACTGACAAAACCCCCCCAGGTGAGGTGCGGATGCCCTCGGGGAAGACAGCACGGCCCAGCATCACCGACAACAAGGACGGGACAGTGACAGTGCACTATGCCCCCTCCGAGAAGGGGCTGCATGAGATGGACATTCGCTATGATGGCAACCACATCCCTGGTGAGCCACTGCGGGCACTGGGGACCACTGGGGGCACTGGGAACCACTGGGAGGTGGCTGAGGAAGGTTGATACAACTATGCCCTGGTTGGACTCCTGTGGGTCAGCACGCACCATGGTGTGGAATGTCCCTGTAGAGTGTCTCTGTGGGGTCCACGGTTGGTCATCCTTAGGTTGGGGTGTTCCCAAGGGTCTCTGACCAGTGTCCCTTGTGTCCCCAGGGAGTCCCCTTCAGTTCTACGTGGATGCCATCAACCCACGCCATGTCAGTGCCTATGGGCCCGGGCTGAGCCATGGGATGGTCAACAAGCCGTGCACATTCACCATTGTCACCAAGGATGCTGGCGAGGGTGAGTGATGGCCAAGGGGGGCTGGGAGGTCATGGGGACCCCCCAGTGCTGCCAGGAGGGGCTGGAGACCCCTGGTGCCTCCTGATAATGCCTTGTCTGGTGCCTTCTGACAACCCCTGTGCCTCCAGGTGGGCTGTCGCTAGCAGTTGAAGGTCCCTCCAAGGCAGAGATCACCTGCCAGGACAACAAGGATGGGACATGCACCGTGTCCTACCTGCCCACAGCCCCTGGGGACTACAGCATCATCGTGCGCTTCGATGACAAACACATCCCGGGCAGCCCCTTCACTGCCAAGATCACTGGTGAGACAGGCTGGGGCACAGTGGGGCTGGGGGAGTTCTGGGGACTCTTGAGGCCTCCACATGGCCTCGTGGGGGTACCTGGTTGGCCATGGAGTCATGACCATGAGGGCACCTGTGGGGGCACTTCCGTGACCACAGGGGCACCTATGGGTCATGGAGACCATGGCGTGGTCACGGGGACACCTGTGGGGTAATGGGCACACTTGCTCCATGGCCATTGGGACAGCTGTGGTGTCTCTTGTCCACCCTTGGCCACCAGAATCCTCCCTCCTATGGCCTTGGGGACACTGTGAAGCCTTGGAGATCCCAACCCATGGCCATGGCAATGTCATGGAGCTTTGAGGACCCCATCACAAGGCCACGTAGACCTTGTGGGGACTCTATCCATGGCCTTGAGGACGCTATTCCCACATCTTTGAGCAACCCCTGATTCTGGGGACCCTCTCCATATGTCCGTTGGGACCTTGTGGGGCTTTGGGAATATCATTCCATCACCATTGGGATCCCATCCATCTTGTCCATCTTGGGCTGACGTCCCTCCCTCTGCAGGGGATGACTCCATGCGCACGTCCCAGCTCAACGTGGGCACCTCAACCGATGTGTCACTGAAAATCGCCGAGACAGACCTGAGCCTGCTGGCGGCCACCATCCGCGCACCCTCGGGCAACGAGGAGCCCTGCCTGCTCAAGAGGCTGCCCAACCGCCACATCGGTGCGTGGGGACACGGGGACACTGCGGGGACACTGCGGGGACACTGTGGGGACACCGCAGGGACACCGCGGGGACACAGGGACATGCCGATGTGGGCACAGGAGAACTGGCACATGGGCACATGAGAGGAGGATGTGGGACTTGGGGACTTGTTGTGACAGGGAACAGTGGGACTATGGGGTCACAGGGGTGGGTGGCCTTGTGACACTGGGTCAGCAGGGGGTTGGTGGCCATGGTCAGGGGACTTGAATGGTGACCAGGGGCTGATGGAGGTGGCTGGGGGCTGGTGGTTGTGTCTAGGAGATGGGGATGGTACGTGGGTGGTGGCCAAGTCAGATGGTGGCGTGTGACCGCTGTGTCCCCCCCAGGCATCTCATTCACACCCAAGGAGGTGGGCGAGCACGTGGTGAGCGTCAGGAAGAGCGGGCAGCACGTCACCAACAGCCCCTTCAAGATCCTGGTGGGACAGTCGGAGATCGGTGATGCCGGCCGGGTCAAGGTGTGGGGCCAGGGACTTCTGGAGGGCCACACCTTTGAGGTGGCTGAGTTCATCGTGGACACACGCAGCGCTGGTGAGGCCATGGGGGGGACAGCCAGGGGGAGGGGTAGCCATGGCTAAGGGCAGGACGGAGTGATGGCCATGACCATGTGTTGGTTGTGGCCGCCCAAGGATGAGGTGGTGGCCGTGGTTATTGCTGTGCTGTACTGTGGCCACGTGTGATGGTGGCCAAGGCTATATGCGGCCAGAAAGGGATGATGGTGATGGTCCTGGCCAAGGCAGGATGGTCCCTGTGGCTGCATTGGGTGGTGGCTGTGGTGGTGGTGTGGCCATAGCCAGGATGATTTGAGGACCATGGCCATGCTACAGCTGCGGCCAGCACAGGATGAGGTGGTGGCTTTGGTGTGACCTTCATCTGAATGGGATGGTGACCATGGTTGTGGCATGGCCAATGCCCAGGTGAAAGGTGGCTAAGGCCATGCCATGGCTATGGCAAACACAGATAGCCATGATTATGGGCATGGCATGGCCGTGGCCAGGATGGGGGTGATGACTGGGATTGGGTGGTGACCAGGGACAGTTTGGGCTTGTGGCCTTAATGTGACCATGAGCAGGACAGGGATGGCCTCCATGGGACACCTCTGATCATGTCCCCATGGCCATCCAGGTTACGGCGGGCTGGGCCTGTCCATTGAGGGTCCCAGCAAGGTGGACATTAACTGTGAGGACATGGAAGATGGCACCTGCAAAGTCACTTACTGCCCCACCGAGCCCGGCAACTACATCATCAACATCAAGTTTGCTGACAAACATGTCCCAGGTGGGGCTGGGGGAAACGTGGGGGGACAGAGGGTTGTGGTGGGGAGGGGTGCCAGGACCCCCAGGGTGTGATGGGTCCCTGAGGTAACTGCCTCCCACAGGGAGCCCCTTCACGGTGAAGGTGACGGGTGAGGGGCGGATGAAGGAGAGCATCACACGCCGGCGGCAGGCGCCCTCCATCGCCACTGTCGGCAGCACCTGCGACCTCAACCTTAAGATCCCAGGTAGGGTTGGCCTTCCTCCTCCTCCTCCTCCTCCTCCTCCTCCTTTTCCTTCTCCATCTTTCATCCTCCTCTCTTCCTCCTCTTCATCCTCCTCTGTTCCTTCTCTTCCCCGTTCTCCATTCTAATCCTCTTCCTCCTCCTGCTCTGTGGGCCATGGGGACGGAGATGCATCTCAGCCACTCCAGCTCTGATTTCTCCTTCTTCCTTCTCTCCCTTCTGTGCGTCTGTGTCCACGTCTGTGTCCTGTGTGTCTGTGCCTGCGTCCATACATCCCTCCATCCCTCTGTGTGTGCCATCACCCACTGATACTTCCATCCACGTGTCTGTCTGTGTGTCCATTCACATGTCAATCCATGTGTCCATCTCTGGCTTCATCCACCCTTGGCTCCCTCCATCCCTGCAACCATCCCTACATCCATCCCTGTGTCCACCCCTCCCTGCACCATCCTCTGCTTCCCGTGTCTCCACCCATCATGATTCCATCATCCCTGTGTCCATCCTTGTCTCCATCCCTGCATGTCTCTACCCATCCACGTCTCCTCCCATCACTGCATCCGTCCCTGCGTACACTCATCCCCTTTTCTATCCATATCCTCCCGTATCCGCATCACCCCCTTGTGCATCCTTCTGTTCCCCCACCTGCACCCACATCCCGTTGTCCCCACGTGTCCCCGTGTGTCCGCACCGTCCCTCTGTGTCCCGCGGGCGTTCCCCAGGGAACTGGTTCCAGATGGTGTCGGCGCAGGAGCGGCTGACGCGCACGTTCACGCGCAGCAGCCACACGTACACGCGCACGGAGCGCACCGAGATCAGCAAGACGCGCGGCGGGGAGACCACGCGCGAGGTGCACGTGGAGGAGTCCACCCGCGTGGGCGGCGCCTTCCCCCGGGCCCCCCCGGAGCCCTTCGGGGCCTTCGGGGCCTTCGGGACCCGCGAGGGCATCGGCGCCTTCGCAGCCCCTGCGCGCGCACACGAGGGTGCGTCCTGCACCGGGGCTGGGCGGTGCATGGGGCGCGCAGCAAAGCAGGACTGCACGGGAGCCGGGTGTGCATGAGGGGAGTGTGTGTGCAGGGAAGCGTTTGCACAAGGACTGGCTGCACTGGAGCCCCAGTGTCTGTTTGCACAGAGCTTGCACAAGGGCTGGGTGTGTGTGAGGCCTGGGGGGGTGTGGGCAAGGGCGCTGTGCTGGCACAACGGCTGGGTGTGCAGGGGAGGGGGCTTCCATNCAGGGAAGGGGGCTTCCATCAGAGCTGGGCACCCTTGCCTGGGAGTGCCCTTGGGCAGGGCTGTGTGTGCTCGCACAAGGGCCCACCTGGGTGTGTGCCCAGGACACACCTGGGACAGACTGCTCGGCACTCGTGTGGGGGCTGCTGTGCTGATGGGGCTGCCCTTCCCACGGGGATGTGTGTGGAGGGGGGGTAACGCTGCCCCTTTGCACAAGCGGGTGCACACCTGCTCATGGGGTGTGTGTGCTCAGCCCAGAGGGCTGTGGGCAGTCTTACAGGGGTGTGTGCACATGTGTGCACGTGTGTGAATGTGTGTGCATGCTGGCAAGTGCACGTGTCCTGTGCATGAGGGGCACGCTCACGGGCTGGGGTGCACCCAGCAGGTGGGCACGTGGGCTCTGGTGGGTGTTGGGGCATCAGGGCACTCTGGCGGCAGCGTGGTGGGATGACAGTGACAAGGGTGCCCTGGTGGGGGGGTGGCAGGGTGCTAGTGTGCCAGGGAGCCCTTGGGACCATGGTGAGAAGGTGATGGGGCAATGCGGTGCCCAGTGCCCTGGTATCACAGTGACAGCATGCTGGGGTGACAGGATGACACAGCGCCCTGGTGACAGCACGCACGGGTGCTGTGGTGCCAGGATGATGGCTTGATGGGGTAACAGGGTGCCATGGTGACAGGATGACAAGGTGCTCCAGTGACAGGTGCTGGGGTGCCATAGTGCCACGGTGATAAGGAAATGGGGTGCAGGGGTACCCGGGTTACAGGATGATGGAGTGATGGGGTGACGAGGTTCCCTGGTGACAGGATGACAGTGTGCCATATAGTGCTGGGGTGCTGGGGTGCCACAGCAGCGCAGTGGTGGGGTGACAATGGGGTGATGTTGGGGTGCCCAGGTGCCTGCAGGGTGACGCGGTGTGTGCCTGCAGGCGGGGTGGTGGTGCAGGAGCTGGGATGCCATAGCAATACGGTGCCAGTGGGGTGTTGGGGTGCCCATGGTGACGCGGTGTGTGCCTGCAGGCGAGGCGTCAGCACAGGAGCTGTCGGCGCAGGTGCTGAGCCCATCGGGGCAGCGGCGCGAGGCTGAGGTGGTGCCGGGGGCAGCGGGCGTGTACAGCGTGCGCTTCGTGCCCCAGGAGACGGGCGCCCACACCGTCAGCGTCAAGTTCCGGGGGCAGCACGTGCCCGGGAGCCCCTTCCAGTTCACCGTGGGGCCCCTGGGCGAGGGTGGCGCCCAC
>VXBR01008269.1:11559-28099 GCA_013400215.1 Cisticola juncidis
CCCTGCTGCCTCGGGGAACAGAAACCCCGAGGAGAATCTCAGGGAACAACGACCCCGAGAGAGGAGAGCTTTCCACCACCTTCTCCTTCTCTTTAGATGGAGGAAAAAGAATACAAGGGAAAAAATGGATTTTATAAAATAGTAAGATGATGTAACTTTTTTGCTTAGGAGAGAATTTTATATTTGGGTTCTTTTGCACATCTGCTGCCTTTGTTTAACTGCAAATAACAAAATGAGGTTTCCCTTAGGAAGCCTGGACGTGGCACATGCCCCAGCTGTGCCAAACATCCATAAGATTTGGGCTTTACCAGAGGTTTCAGTGCCCAGAATGATGGGCAGTGAGACACACCCAGAGTCCTGCTAAGCACTCACCCCTACATGAGCCTTTTCATCATCCAGGAGTCCAGGATTTCAGTTTAAATCATTTTAATGGTATGGGCTCAGCTAAGAGGCTGGGGAACAGCCCCAAGCCAGAAGTGTCCACGTTCTCCTTGTCCCAGCCCTGCTGCATCGTGCTCTGAGCAATGATTTACTGAAGTGCAGCTGGCATGGGGCCCCAGCCATGCTCTGAGCCCCAGCAGTGCCCAGAAAAACAAATCCTGGCAGAAAAATGATTTCCTTGCAGGCAGCAGAAGCTGGCCCAGAAGTTCCCAAGCACGAGCTGCTCTGCAAGCCACAGAAATATCCAGCTTGAGGGAATTAATGCAGGAGAGGGTGCAGTTGTTCAGAGAAGGTTTGCTGAAGATAAAACTAAGATAAAACAGAGATTTGCTGCTTCTTTCTACCAAACCTCCAGAGTTTGGGGTGTTTGCCAAGCCCCTGCTTTGGCAAGTGGCACATGAGCATTTCCTTCTCTCAAGAGAGGGAGCACAGGGGAAAGAGGTGCCTGAGTGGCAAATCTTGACATTTCCTGCAAAGCAGCAGATTGCCTGGGTATCATAATAAAATGAAAATAAAAATGAAAATGATTAAAAAAAATAATGGCAGGGCAGAGGCAAGGGCTTCCTGCTTCTGCAGCACTGGGAGCACAGGTGCCCAAAGCCTGGCTGGCCACAATCCTCCCTGAACTTGGAGAACTGGTGAGGACTCTGAAAAGCCCCTCCACCCCAGACCCCTGCATCCAAAAGCATCTTTGAGAGAGCAAGACAATAAATTTCTCCTTGAGAAGATCAAAGGGCAAAACCTCACTTAAAAATGCTCAAGGCATTTTAGGGTATTTTTCTTATTAATATTTTTTTCTTGCTCAAAACCATTCACTGAACCTCACCCTGGGCTGTTTCATGCCCTCAGAAACACGATTTTAGGGCAAACACCCTGCTGGGGACAATGTTTCACCCAGCTCTTGTTTTATAGCCAACCAAACATCAAAAGTACAGATGCAGGAGGCACAAATTGGAGAAGCTTGGAGAGAGCCCTGGGCTGTGCAGCCACTGCTGTGAGCAGCCCTGAGATCAGTGCAGGTTTCCAAGAGCAGGATGACAGCCCCAAATGGCAGATCTGTGTCTGGCCATGCTCATTCCCATTTCCTGAATATCCAAACCTGAATCTCATCACTCCAGCAGGTTTTGTTATCCATGTCTTGTCCTGGCACTGAAGATCTGGAGGAGATCAGGGCTCAGATGCTGCTGATATTGGACACCAGCACCATCTGCTCCCCGTCCTTATTCACTCCACATTAAAGACCAGAAAGATCTCATGAAGTCAGAGGAAAGACAAAATCACGGCAATGTCATCTGGGATTGCTGCTGTTTGCTGGTAATTAAGTTTGTCACAATCTTGACAGAGCTGGGAACAATGGAAGGAATCAGAAAGAAAAGGCAGAGGGAGGGAAAGTCTAATAAGAGTCACTCTGGAGCTTTTCCCTTCTGATTCTGTTGCCAAAGAAAATGATTAAAGGAAAGAATGTTATCTCCATGGTGTTTGCTCTCCAGTTCCACTACAGATAGGAATTCAGTCTAACAATTTGTCAATTTTTTCCTCAAGCTCAGGTAATGTCATTCCAATATTTACTGGGCTGCACACCGGTTCCTGGGGTTTCTATCAATTCCAATCTAGGCTCTCCCTCTTTGTCACTGTCTCCTTGTTATTTTGTTCAAGTTTTGGCCTATCTTTTACATCAGGAGAGCAAATAAAGCTGAGCCCAGCCCGGCAGCCGTGTCCCAGTGCTGGGCTGAAGGGCACCTCAGCAGAAGGATTTGCTCATCCTCATCTTCCTGCAGCAAAAAGGGACAACTGGAGTTCATTTTCATGTCTTGCTGTGCCCACTGCAGCTCATTTGGTGTGGGAAAAGCACAGATATCATCAGAGAGTGTGCAAGGATGCAGGGGAAGCAGGAGGGGTTGGCAGAGCCTCTTTTGGGCAGTGAGAGCTGCAGGAACCCAAACCCAGGGGCCACAGGCTTTGCCCTGGAGCATCCACAGAGTGCAAGAAGGGCACTGCTGCTGGGGCTGCTCCAGGGGAGAGGGGTTCCAGGGCTGGGAAGACATTTCCAGGGAAAACAGCAGCCTTGGTACAGGAGCAGAGGACACAGGGATGTCAGGGGTCACTGCAAATGATCACCTCCAGCAGGTCTGGAGTTGGCCTCACCCCTGCTCTGTCACAGGCTGTCTGGGGCTGCAATGCAAGATCTATTCTCTTCCCAATGGGTTGAAACCATTTAAAGAGATTTTTTTTGTATTTTCTTTATCTCATAACTCCGAGGGGGTTGGGGTGGGTGTGTTCTGTGAAAGGCCCAACTGTTAAACCAGCTGGGGCAGGGCTCTTTATCCCTTCCNGCAGACCCAGCTCAGCCCCACTGCACCTTCAGAGGAAACTGCCCCCTCCTCCAGGATCATCTCTGCTCCCACAGAGCCACATCTGGCACTGCAGGAGGGCTGGGCTGGGCTGCTGCCAACACCCTGAGCAACAGGGCTCAGCCTGTGCTCTGACACTGGCAGAGTTTTTTTGTTTGTTTGTTTGTTTGCTTTTTTTTTTGTACTACTGCATTTTTATTTTAATATTCCTAGTAAAGAACAGTTCTTCCTATTCCCATATCTTTGCCTGAGAGCCCCTTAATTTCAAAATGATAATAATTCAGAGGGAGGGAGTTTACATTCTCCATTCCAAGGGAAGCTCCAGCTTTCCCTGTCTTTCCACACTAAGGCACAGCCCAGCTCTGGGGGTGCTGCTGGCACCTCCCTGTCTCTGGGATCACTGGTGGGTCTTGAAAGGTTGGGTTCATGGTTGGATTGGATCTAAGCAGTCTTTTCCAACCTAAACATTTCTCCGATTCCTGCTTATTTTCCTTTAGTTTCCTGGACTGAATAATAATAATTTGCTCCTTAGTTGAAAACACAGACCCTACCAAAATATCTGCAGGAAGTGGAATTATTCTCAAGGAAACAGGAGGAGAAATTGAATCCATCTCACCTGTGTCCTCAGAGCAAGACTTTTGAGGCAACTCCCAACTTCATGGCCAGAGTTGAGGCTGGGTTTGAAAAATGTGGACACCACAGGCCTGTGATGTGCATCTGGTGCTGCCCCACCTCCTCCTGAGCTGCTGCATCTGCAGAGGGTTCTCAGAGTGGACTTTGCAGAGGGCCATGAAAACAGATTTATTTTGGAATATTTTCACTTGCCATTACAATTAATCAGCAGAACCCAAGGAAAAGGAGTGCAGTTTATGAAAACATCAAGCAGGGAATGTGCCTGCAGGAACCTGACAAATGGGACAGCCACACAGAGAGATGGTTTAGAATAATCCATTTTCATGCCAGCTCCAGTAAAGAGAACAGAGAAAGGCTGAGCAGCATTCTTCCATCTGACAACCTCCAGAGCATAATCGTGGCCCTCATCTGAAACCTTGCAGTGGCTCCTCAGAACATTTTTGAAAGACAAGGCACTGTATTTTTCAAACTTAGTCTCAAGCAGGAAACTCAAAAGAGTTCCCTCTGCTGTGAAAAAATAAATGATCCTCTGTAAAAGAAATAAATCCACATTTTTCAAACCCAGCCTCAACTCTGGCCATGAATTTGGGGATACACAGAATAATGCCAACTAAAGTTTTGCTCTGAGGCACTGGTGAGATGGATTCATTTCCTCCTCCTTTTCCTTGGGAATGCTTCCACTTCCACCACCTGCCAGGAAGGAACAGGCTCCTCTGGGATGTGTCTTTGTAGGGCCTCTCACATCATTAGGATGTAAGAGAAGTGGGGAGTGGCCTTTTCTAACTCAGCTTGGGTGTCCCTGTCCCAGTGAAGTGTCCCAGCCTCCAAGTCACCTGTGAGGATGATGAAGAGAACGAGGAGGAAGAGAAGATCCCTGGTGATGATCCCCACCTTGGGCTCTGTGCACTCACAGGAGAGCAGATGGTTCAGCCCAGCAGGAATTCCTTCCCCTGCACACACAGGAAATGCATTTTGTGTCCATCCAAATCAATTTCTTTGTTGCATCCTGGCAGCTGAGCTGTAAAGGCAAAGCAAACAAATGCCCAAAGTGCAGCCCTTGGGAAATCAGCTCCTAAATCCCCTGAAGGCAGGGGTTTGGGGAAGGCTGGGGCAGAGGGATGGAGTTCCCATGCCTGGGCAGTCCAGGGATGGATGATCCAGAGCCTCACAGCTCTTGTCCAGTCTCTGTGAGAGGCAGGAGAAAATCAGGCAGATTTCCTCCAAGACCTCACTCCAGCCTTCCAAGAAGCAGAGTTTTATTTTCTCCCACTCTGCTTCCTCAAAGCTGTGTGTGTCTCCATCTGCTCCACCCTCACAGCCAGGCCCAGAACAATTAAAAGTGTTTTGTGGCTGGTAATTCAAAACCTGTGAAAGCTCACAGACATATTCTGTGGGGCTGGGGTTGGTTGGAGGGACAGAGGGAGTTTTGGAGGGTCTTTGTTGTCTTTGCTCTTCACCTGCCTCTGGTGACCAGCCTGGACAAGTCTTCACACAGCAACACCCCAGTTTTCCATTAGAATTCCCAGCCAGGGCTCCTCCTGGGGGAAGGAGAAGCTCCATCACCCTGAAGTGGAGCATTCCTTTATTCCAGCTCATTGACCAGGAACTCCACAGGTCACCATGAAGGAGTTGACAGCCAAATTTCACCATGAGTAGTTCATAACCAGGAAAAGGCACCCTGGGCCCCCCAAAATGAGTTGTGCCTCCTGAATAGTCCCTTATCCAAGGCACAATGCCCTCTGAACATACTCCTAGCAGGGAGGCTCCCATGGGACCTGCATTTTAGTTGGACACACCAGAATCCTCTCCAGCATCCCCCAGTAAGGAATCCCTCAGCTGGTATCTGCAGAGGCAGGGAGTTCATTGCTCCAATAGCTGAAATTTAATTTGACCTTAACAATTAAACCTCCAAATACCAGCTTTCACCTGCCAGCTGAACCATTAAATTCCAGGAGTGGAGGGAAGCCTGTTTGCACTGAGTGGAGCTTACTCATGTGGAAATTTCCTGGTGCTCTACTGAACTTGTTATTGATGTAAATTTTGTGGCACTGAAAATGTTTCTTTTCCCTTTCAGACTACAATAGGATCTGTGAGTTGTTTGGGTATTTTTAATCCACTCAGCACAAAGGAATCCCTCCTTGTCTGAGCTGTGACAGGACAGTGATCCTGTGTGATGCACAGGACCTTTTCCAGAGGTGCTGTTGGAACTGGAACTGTTGGAACTTCACAGCAGCCTCAGCTAGGGTCTGTGGGGCTGGTGAAATTCAGCAGTGGAGCCTCCAGACCCCTCTGAGAGCCTTTCCAGGGCCCTGTCCTCAGCCTCATCCCCAGGACACACCAGCCAAGAAATGCAGTGGGACCAGCACTCCCTGATAGACCCAACCACGGGAAATCAAACCAGAGGGTCTGAAATATCCCATTTTGTCTTGTTCCTTGCTCTGCTCAAATGCCAGTGGTTGTACAACATGGACAAACACCTGTCCCTGAGCTTGGCTCAGGAATTTGGGCAGCTTTGGAAAAAAACCCTTTGCCCTCAGCAGAAAGGCTTCCCTCAAGCAGCTCCTCCTGGATCCCAACCACAGACCTCTTCTTAAATCTAAACAGTTTAAAAGGCACAAGCAACACTTCTCTAGCTGCTCAAGCAGGAAACTCCAAAGAGTTCCCTCTGCTCACACATCCAAATCTGAGTATCTTTACCCACGGAAAAAGTGCACTAATGAAATTGTAATGTACACGTTAATTAATGTACATATTTTCTCAGTAAATTTTGCACAGCTGTAAGTGGCCAAATAAATAATGAATGCTGTGGAATAATTTATGTGAGCTCTGTTTCTTACTGTACATGTTTTAATTACCGATATGGACGCATCTCAATGAATTATTGAAAGTCAGAGTATAAATAATATTAAAATTAAAAAGTACATGAGAAGCAAAGTTCAAATAGATATTTAATTCTACTAACACGGTGCAGTGTAATCCTTGCCCAATAATTGGCAGCAGGAGAGGAAATGTTCCTCCTGGCCAGCTCGAGCTCCATTTCTTCTGGGTTTTTTGTGCCTGTCAGTGTTGAGATCCATCAGCTAAAGCTACAGAGATGCTTTTCATCACTGGACTTCAGAAGGAACTATGTTAATTACATTAATTATGTCAATTCTTCCCTGTGAGGGTGCTGAGGCCCTGGCACAGGTTTCCTGTGGCTGCCCCATCCCTGGAAGTGTCCAAGGCCAGGCTGAGTGGAGCTTGGAGCAACCTGGGATAGGGGAAGGAGCCCAGGCTCCTTTGTGATGCCCCAAGACCAATTTAGAGCATTCACAGCAGCTTTCCACACTCAGATCCTTCAGCAGAGACTTCCACCCCACTCGGGGTTCATTAGTGAAGCTTTAAAATTCCCCCGTGGAGCTACAAATTCTCATTTGCCTTTCACACAGTCACCAAAGCACAGGGATGTTCTGGGCTCTAAATGCAGCTGTTGTACCATGTGAGCTGGTTTTGCAGCTGGCACCAGAGGTCAGGAACAACTGGGGGAAATGGCCAATAATTAATGCTGCTGGTCATTAGCCTGATTGCTGCTGCTGATGCACTGCAGAGTGATCATGTGCAACTTGTGGGTTCCTCGAAGGAGCTGTGCTCCTCAAAGCTGCTGTGGCTTTGGAAGAACTTCCCTGGAGGCTTTGCCAGTGTCCTGGTTTAGGACAAATTAGGGGAAAATCTCCAGAGGAGCTCCTTATAGGAAACAAAACTTCTACAACTCCCCCCTCCCCCACCACTGGGTTCAGGAGGAATTTCTTTAGAGGAGAAGTGGAAAAAAAATTGTTTATTAAGAAACAACAAGAAACACTCCCCAACACAAGAAAAACAGCCTGAGATGACAACAAACATTTTCACCAGTCCCAGAGAGGTGAGCAGTCTCTNCACGGAGATGTTTGCAGAAGTTCAGCAGAGGCTGTGCCTGAAGGCCTCCCCAGGAGCTGTGTTTGACACACCCTGAGGGTTTCCTGAGTGGTGGGAGCAGCCCCTGCCCTCAGCCCAGCAGGAACCCTCCAGCCAAAGCTGCTGCTGCCTGCCCATCCTCCCCTCACTCAGTGCTCCGTGGTGGGAGCTCTTCATTCCATCCCCTGCCCTTCCCTCCCCCAGCACACCCAGGGACTGTGGGGGTCTCACCCCAGCCCCTCCTGGCTGCTCAGTCACTCCCCCAGCAGCAGGATCAGGGGGAGAACTGGCAGGGTGAGAGTGGAAAACTCATGGGTTGAGATAAACGCAGATTGATAGGAGAAGCAAAAGCCAGGCACACAAGGAAAGCAAAATAAGGAATTAATTCACTGCTTCCCATGGTTGGGCAGGTGTTCAGCACCTCCAGAAGAGCAGGGTCCCATCTCACAGTGGCTTGGGAAAAGGAAAACCATCTCTCCAAATGTCCTTCACTTGCACTTTCCCCACTTTATCCACTGAGCATGAAGCCCTGGAATATATACTGGAACATCCCTGGGGTCACCTGTCCTGGCTGTGTCCCCCCCACCCCCAGCACGTCCATGTGAGGGACAGGAAAGCCCTTGGCTCTGTGCAAGCCCTGCTCAGCAATACCAGAAATATCTGTATTATCAACCCTGTGCTCAGCACAAATACACAGAGCAGTCCCTGGGAGGGGACTGAACCCCAGCCCAGCCCACAGCAGCCCTCTGTGGCACCCTGAGTGATGGATTTATCCACAAGATCCATCCCAGGTGGGATGCTCATGGTGACACTGCCTCCCCACGGTCCAGCTGCCCCACTGGGCACTGCAGCCAAGGCTCATTGCCCCACCAGGAGCTCCAGTGCCATCCCACAGCTCCCCTGGCACCAGGCTGAGCCTGGACTGCCCAGGTGCCCAGCTCAGCTCAGCTCAGCTCAGCTCAGCTCAGCCTCTCCTATCAGGAGCTGCTCAATGACAGGAAATTCATTTATTGAATTATTAGCACTTGTGTATCACCATGAGGTCTACCAGGAAATGAGACTGGGACACAGGTCTGGGTTCACAGAGCATGCAGGGCAGGAAGACACCTTTATTTACAAAACTCCACTTTTATACATTTCCCACGAGGCCTGTGGATTGGAGGATGGAATTCCCCCCTCCCCACCACTTTGGTCAAGGGAGCTGTCACACAGTCTTGTTTGTCCCAGCATGGAATGTAAAACAATGGCTATTTTTGGAACATGGCTGGTGTTTGCATTAAAGGAGCGTGAGAAGGTACAGACTTCTCCTTAATATGAAACGCTCAGCAGCTGGGAAAAACCTCATGGCAACACGTGTGGAAAACAGATCAATGAGCAGATCCTGGCTTGGAAATCCCGAGTCCAGATCCCTGCCCTGCACTTTGGGTGTCTCCATGGGGATCAGAAGGAGCTGGGGCACCCAGCCCAGTCTCCAGAGAGGGACAAAATCCCCTGTGGCTGTTCCCAGAGTGATCCAGCACAGGGTGGGAGGCACCAGACAAACACCAGGGAGGGAGACAGACTGCCAGTGACATTCCCAAACGGTGTCACTTCCAGTTAGGCTTTGTGCCTGCAGAATGAGAAGAACTATTTTTAAGTTATGTTGGAGATTTGTTTTCAAGCTTTTCCAAGGTATATCAAGCATTTTCCTTTCAGAGATGTCACAGCTTGTGCTTTTGATCCTTTTCATGACTTCCCTTTGCTTTTATTCCTTTTTTCTTTCTCCTGTCATATCCCAAACATTCACCAATTTTCCCCACAAAGACAGAATACACTTGTGCTTTTTATAAAAGGGTTTTCTATGGAAATTCTCGGTGAACAATTAATTCTTTGGCCAGCTCTACAAATGGAAAATACTTGTTCGAAAGGCAGCAATATGTGGACAACTCCAACACAGACACAAAAAATATCCTTAAGACAAATTAGTTTTCAAACAAAGAGACAAAAATAAATTGCAATTTGCAAATATACTGAAGGTAAAATTCACCCACAGGATGGGCTGGGTTGGAAGGGGCTTTAAAGCTCATTTTATTCCAACCCTCCTTCCATGGCAGGGACACCCCCCACTGTCCCAGGCTGCTCCAGCCCCATCCCAGCCTGGCCTTGGGCACTGCCAGGGATCCAGGGGCAGCCACAGCTGCTCTGGGCACCCTGTGCCAGGGCCTGCCCACCCTGCCAGGGAACAACTTCTTGTGTATTTATAACCTAAATTTCCCCTATTTCAGTTTGAACCCATTCCCCCTTGTCCTGTCACTGCAGTTCCTGAGGAAGGGTCACTGCCCAGCTGCCCTGCAGCTCCTTCACACACTGGGAAGGTGCTGGGGGTCTCCTCATAACCTTCTCTTCTCCAGGTTCACCTTTCCCAGCCTGTCCCCACAGGGAGGGTGCTCCAGTCCCCTTGCCCGCATCTCCACCTGGTTCTTCACAGGGCACTGCCCAGGGAACTGCTCAAGCCCAGCTCACAGACAAGATGCCAGTGATGCCCTAAGTTCTACCTTTCCTGTATTTGAGGCTCTGACCTCACACTCAGGGTCACTCAGAGCAGGGACACAAAACAAATCCTGTTCCTGCTGCACACCCAGGACAACTTTCAGCCCGAAAGCACAAACAGGGGTGGCTGGAGGGAGGAACAAGAAGGATGGGACCTCACAGCCTGGAGCTGGAATTGGACAATTAAACCCCAATGTGCAAATGGACCAAAATTTATCAAAGGGTGAGACCTCGTGACCCCTCAGCCATTCTGTGACCATTTTGTGCCCATTTTGGGTCCACCTGGGGAGTAGCCCTGGTCAGGCCCTGCCCTGCCCAAGGTGTGCCCTAAAGGCCTTTCAATAAATCCTTATTTTATTCTCCAGCTCTGCCCAGTCCCTGTTCCAGGTCAGCCTTCCCAAGCTCCTTCACCAGCAACCCCAACCAGGACAACTCCAGACCCTGCAATTTAGACCCAAAATGTTTGGGATGCTGAGGCTGAACATGAGCCAGCACAGCCCACATCCCAATGTCCATCATTTCATTCTGGGATGGATTCTCCACTGCTTTCCCCTTTCTCAGGTGTCCATTTCCAGGATTAAGCACATCCTCCCCCCTGGCTGCACACTGAGCTCTCCTTGGCTGCCCAGAGGGGAAGGAGATGGAAAACCAAAGCCCTGGAGAAGAGGGAAACCATCCCCTTCTCACCACCTGGAACCAACACAACCTTCTGCTGGTCCAAACAGCATCTGGGGCTCTTGGCTAGCAAGGAGGAGCAGAACTCAGGGACTGTTCTGCTGCAGACCAAAAATAAAGTCCAAGAATCGAGTCCCAGTCCTTGCCAGGCTGTCCCCTGGCCAGGCAGGGCTGTCACTGAACTCTGAACATCTCACAGGAGCCTTGACTCAGAAATGATAACTCAAACAGGTTTTTTTAAGCTCCACCTTATCACATCTCTCCTCCAGCACTTCCATGGGAAGGAATAATTATTTTGTGCTCAGTGCATGTATAATGAATTTTCAGGCATACTTGTTTGATCTATAGCCTTGAAAATAAAAATCCCATTAGTCTAACAAGCTCACCAATTATTTCCTGGGATCACTGAGCCTATTCCAGCAGAGAAAGTTGCATAAAATTGAAAGTGAACAGGGAACAGTGCAATATGTTGTTTTACAGGGTAAAACATTCTAAAACAGTGTTTCACATCATGTTTGGGGGCAGAGGAAAGAGAATTGGAAAGAACTCTGCTCTTGGGCCTGCCTTAGCTGGGTGGATGTACCTGGGCAGGGAAGAAACACATTTAAATTTGCCTAAATTTAGATATTAACTACTCATGTGTGTCTGTCCAAGCTAGATTTTGGAGGTTCTATGTATAAAAAAAAAAAAAAAAGCATTTCCAGGACACACATCCTCACTCATTTCAGATACTGAAATCCAGGGTGGTGAATGGCACTCCTGAAAAATCAGTTTCTCAGCTCCAAGGGAAGTCTCAGGCTCTGGAGATGCACAAAGTTGGAGGATGCAGATTTCCCCTCTCCACCCCTCTCCCTCAGTCCCCACGAGGTTCTGGGAGCTGCAGAGACACCCAGAGCCCCCCAGCTCAGCTCTCTGCAGACACCAACCCCCAAATTTCTCCTGCTGCCCTCTGGGGTGACCACCTCTCTCCACTGCTTTGGCCAAATTAAATAATAATTCAAATTGCTCTATAATGATTCAAATTGCTCTATAATAATTCAAATTGCTCTCAGGAGCTGCCTCAGCTTCAGCTGGATGCTGGTGGCCAGCTGAACCCAGCACACAGAGGGTTCACTGGAGGCAGCAAGGGGCCAAATCCAAGGCAAAGATTCCCAAGTCCACAGCTTGGGACAAGCTGGGGCTGGGCATGGACACAGCTTCAGCTGGAGCATCTGTGTCAAAGTATCAGTAAAACCCCCAACAAGTGATTTATTGTGGGGGTTTAAATCAGGATTGCATCCAAATCCTGCTCCTACCCACGTTTGGTGACTCATGGATCAACACATTCAGGACAGAGGCTGGATGTGGTCCCTCCTCTGCTGGCAGAGGTGGCTCCAGGGCTTTCATCAGCCCTTTCCCTGCCACCCTGAGTGCTGGAAGGAGGAGAACACACTGGAATTCAGAGCACAACTTGGATCTTGTTTGCTTTTTAGGGATGTTGGGAGGGGCAGAGGAGTCTGGCAGCAGCAGCAATGGCAGGCAGTGATTAGAGAAATGCCTAAAATAAACACGTGTACAGTGGCATTCCTGACTTTCCAGCACTGCACTCTGCACCCGGAAAGGTGGAAATGGCTGCTCAAACACCCATGAAAATTACAAATTAGACAGACCATGAGAAACAGGACTATTTTGTCCTGGAGGATGGGGTCAGCAGCAAAAATGGACCTTCATGGACAGAAAGGAGGATGTGACTCAATCTAACAGGATAACTGCAGCCCTGAAGAGTGTGGGGATGGAGCACGAAGAGTTTTGAGGGTTCCATGGCACAAACCAAGCCGAGGGTTGTCCCTCAGACGCCAGCCCAGGGCCAGGACTGCAGGATCTTGTCCAGGCTCACCCAAACCACTGCCTTCTGCTTTTACCCCCAGCACATCCCCTTTTCTTGAGCCTTGGAGGATCCATCCGTGCCCCTGCCCCTCACCCTGTGCCTCCCTGCAGGTCACAGCTGCTCCTCTGCTCTGTGCAGCCTCTGACATGGACACCCAGCAGGAGAGGTGTCCCCACCACCCCGGGTGGAACAGGACTGGACTGAGCTGAGCAGCCCAGCAGGAATCAGGTGGGTGCAGAGCAATTCCACCACAAATGGGCTCCCTGGGGGCTGGGGCCAGCCCTGCTCTCGTTTTCCCAGGTAAATGAGTCCCTCTGATGGATGGATGCAAATGACCCTGTGCAGAGTCAGACAAGGAGCTCCTGTTTCTATTATAGGAGGATAGAGGATAAAAAAACCTAAAAAAAGGATAAAAAAAACCCCACCACCACCAAAAACCACACACATTTTCTCCCTGTTCCCATCTCTGGAAAAAGATCCACATCTCAAAATAGAACATGGAAGTATTAAAAACGAGCAGGAATTATGAGAGAAAGGACACAAATGGAGTAATTGAGCCATGAAAATGGAGTTTTAGCTTGTCACATTCAGTACTGCCTGGAGGACTCTGGAAATGCTCTGCTCACTGAGTCACCTCTCTGAACTTTAGAGACCCACCCCTCTCAGGGCTGCTTTTCCCTGAGATTCACCTCGGGATTGCTGTTCCCTGAGGTCTGTAGGGTTTTTGAGCTTTTCTTGCCTGAAAGGTCCAGAGCCAGAGCAGACAAACAGAGTCTGCCAGTCCGTGTTTCCAAGGGTGTTTATTCTTTCATTATCTCTCAGTTCTGTCTCAGCTCTGCAGGGCATCCCCAGCAGAGCAGAGCATGCGGTGGACTGGCCGGATCAGAGGGTCCCAGACCTTCTGTACCGTTTCACTGATCCTACCATCTCACTGGTCCACAACGTATTTTTTATTTACAAAATGTTACCAATACTTACTACCTATGTTAACATGTCATTTCAACTCTAAATCAATCCTTGTGATCCAACTCAGCAAAAGATGGGGGACAAGAGCAAGAACAAGGAGGACGGGACCACTCCCCAATTCCTTCATCTTTTCTCTTCAAGCCCATATGCTAAAAATCCTAAATTCTACATTTACACTCTGTGATAAACTAACAACTACTTATTTTGAATTCTCTCAGCTTGTGATTCTTCACACACTGTGGGCATTCACTGCCATGGCAGGGATCAGAGGCAGTGTCCTCCTGGGCTCTGTGTGAGGCTCTGACCCCCCTGTACAGACCCCAGACCCCCTGTCCGGTCTCCAAACCCTCCAGGGTGGCCACAGGGATGTCCTGGACTCCAACACAACCCAGCAGGGCCAGGAGCCACTTGTGGTTAAGCTGAGGTTTGTCAAGCACTCCTCAGGCACATAGCAGGGTGTTAGTTGGGGCTTTGGCCAGGTGGGCACTGCAGATCCCATCTGAGGAGGTGCAGGGTGCCCCTCTCCTCCCAGCTGGTTCCCACCCACCAGCAGCACATCACAGCCCTGAGCCACAGGGCAGCAGGGGTGGCTCCGTGGCTGCAGCAGGGCTGGAGCCTGGCTGCTCCAAGGAAAGGGTTTCCTGTGTTTCCCAGCCCCTGGCCATGACTGAGGGGCTTTCCCTGGCAGAGCAGTGCAGTTGGATCCTCCCTGCAGCTTCCTTGGCTGTCCCTTGCTGACCCCTCCTGCTGGGAGCATGTTCTGTGCAGAATTGTCCCCCCACCCCTCCTGTCCAACACTGCTCAAAGCCTGGGACCCCTCAGCTCTCCTGTCCTGCAGGACACAGCCCATGGGAACCTCCCCTGGTGTTGGGGACACTGGCAGCTTCACCTGCCCCATGGGATGGCCCAAACGTGACCTGTCCCCAAATCAGCCCAGGACTTTGCCTAAATGGAGTTTGGCAAAGTTGCAACTCCCTCCTTGCCTAGGCAATTCCTGCAGCCTGGCCCAGCAGCAGGAGGGGTGAGTGTCCCCAGGTCACCTTTCCAAGGCCATCCAGCCCATCCAGACTGCCCTTTCAGGATAGGGAATATATCAATAATCTCCTTTCTCTTGACACAGGGGAGGTGACTTTCCTGCAGAGCACTCACAGGTGGAAGGACTGTGGAAGAAACAGGCTGGAAAAACTGAAGCATGGTCTGACACTGCAGAGAAATTCTGGCAGGAAGTGGCACTGGAAGGCCCTCCCAGGGGGCATGGACACCTCCTCCCTCCAGGGACTTTGGATCAGGGCTCACCAGTGTCCAGAAGGTCACACAAGGACAAAACACTGAAGTGGAAGCAGAAATCCTGGGCACAGCCCTTCCCTGTGGGACCTGGGGGTGCTGGCTCAGTAAAACAAAAGGATTTTGGAAAAGTCTGCTACTGCTCCTGACAGTGGGCTGGGTGGTGAGGCTGGGAGCAGAGCAGGGGCACCAAGAGAGGGGGGCTGGAAAGCTCCAAGGCAGGAAACTCCACAGTGCCCAGTGAAGGTGGGACCAGCCTGGCCCAGCCACGGAGGGAGTGGCTGGAGCCATTCAGTCACCCAGGGAATTTGGGAATTGCACAGTGTGTGATCCAGCTGTGATGCTCACAGCAGCCTCAGCCTGAGCTCCCAAGGACAACTGGAGCTCTTCAGGGATACCCAGCAGGAGATGAAGGAGGCTCAGAGAACAGAGGGCAGCTGAGAGACAGGGCCAGGCCTGGGGTTTGTGGTGTGTCCCCAGAAAAAAGGGAGACAAGATCTTCCCTCAGAGCTCAGAACCACTGGGAGCCTCCCAGGCATCACCTTTTAGGGACATCACAGCAGAGAGGAGGAAAGGGACAGAGCCCAGGAAATCAGTCCCCTTGGGCTCCACTTAAATAACAACACTGACAATAATTGGGGCTGGAGAGGAAAAATGATCACAGAAAGGTTTGTGTTGGAAGGGACCTTAAAGTTCATCCTGTTCTTCCCCTGCCATGGCAGGGACACCTCCCACTGTCCCAGGCTGCTCCAGCGCCATCCCAGCCTGGCCTTGGGCACTGCCAGGGATCCAGGGGCAGCCACAGCTGCTCTGGGCACCTGTGCCAGGGCCTGCCCACCCTCACATGGAACAATTCCTGCCCAATCTCCCATCCAGCCCTGCCCTCTGGCAGTGGGAGCCATTCCCTGTGTCCTGTCCCTCCATCCCTTGTCCCCAGTCCCTCTCCAGCTCTCCTGGAGCCCCTTTAGGCCCTGGAAGGGGCTCTGAGCTCTCCCTGGAGCCTTCTTTAATTTCTGCTGGCCCAACCAGTTGCTCTGCCCACAGAAACTCCCCAAGTTCCTGCTTGGTCTCTAAGAAATGCAGTTTTTTATCTTTCTTTCCCCTTTTAAAGGTGTTCATCACTTGCTCTCTGTTAGGCTGTCTTCCATCATCCAGCTTTATTCCCACCTGTGAGTCCAGCTGGGAATCTCCACATTTATTCCTGCCCACCCAAGACCAGAACCCACCAAAACCAGAGAGCCCAGCCCAGGCCCCCCAAGCTCTGCAGCAGACTTGGTTTAAATTCCAAAGTGAGGCTGCTGAATTCTGCTTCAGTTTCATATTATCCCAAACCTAAAAGGTTTCTTGAATAAAACATGAAAATCCAGAATGCCATCTGTGCAATATCATTGGGCTAATTAAGTTGATATTAAATACAATTTGTTTTACCCAACTCTTACATTTTTAATTTTAAGTGAGATACAAAATATTCTGGGTGAAATAAGTGTTAGAAAAACTGGGAGCTCCAGCAGCTGACCTGGAAACACCTGGGCTGCACATGAGGGGGAGTCTCAGCAGAAACCTCCCGGAGCTCTTGTTAGCAAAAGCAAAATGACAAAGCATCCGTGGTAAAAGTGACCTTGCCCATGGGGCTCTGTGTGGGAAGAGCCCTTTGTAGCCAAAAGAAAATGATTTTTTTTCCAGGAGCAGCCCTGGGGTCTGCCTGAGGGAAAGCTGCCTCAGCATCCCCAGCCTCTGCCACTTCCTTGGGTGCAAAAAAAAAAAAAAATAAAGGTCTAAAGGTCTTGTAAGAGCTTTTCACTGCAGAGACAGGAGCCCAGCACTGCCCTGTGCCCTGCAGGGCTCAGTGAGGAACCCCCAGGCA
>VXBR01008275.1:0-14751 GCA_013400215.1 Cisticola juncidis
TGTGATTTGTCAAGGTCTCTCTGTAGGGCCTCTCTCCTCTCAAGGGAATTGACAACTCCTCCTAGTTTAGTGTCATTGGCAAACTTACTTATTCTTTTGAATATAATATAATATTAATACTCAAATATTCTTTTGAATACTAAGTTACATTAACGGAAAAAGCAAAATTCTGTTTTTGTGATCATCCATGCTGTTTTTATTCTCAACTATACCAAATGTTTATAATTGCATTAATCTCCTCTAAAAGGAACATAGACAGTGTGTTAAAAGGTGAAGTGGATCGTTCCTGATACTGAAATATGTTTTCAAGACATTTTTGAAATAATAAGTGCCTTTCACACCTCACTGACCACAGTTTTTGCAAGTAGAACTAGTAGCTTTTAGGTCACATGAATTAATATACAGCGGTAGCTTTTACAAGTTTTTATACTTTGCCATATTTCTGTCTCTAAAATATTTCAAAATGTAACACATTCAGTTGTAAATGTTGATCTCTGTTTAGTCAGAATGATTAAGTGATGGTCCTTGTACCATGACTCATTGCTTCTGAATAGGAACATTTTCACAATATTATCTTTGTTATGAAGTGCAGTTATGATTCACATTATTCCAAGCCTTCTTCAAGTGAGGATAGTTATGATTACATTTGGAATACTTCATGGTACTTGGTGATTTACTGGTAGTGAGCTCAGTACTTATGCTGATACTTTCTAAAGGAGGAAAATAAAAGAAAGGTTGACTGCATTCCTTAGAGATTGGTGCTGCCAAAACCATATGTTCTCATTAGATGAAAATGAGCCTCCTTAGAGGAAGATTCTTCAAAAATTTTCTCTCAGAATCTTTCCACAAAGAGCAGGAGAGCGCTGACTCATTTGGTCTTGTACAAGGTTCTGACAAAGACATAGGTTAAAGTCATAGGCAGAGCTTCACTCTTCAATAGAGCTTTGATTTTACATATGTTACTAGCTCTGAAAAAAGATTGCAATAAAAGAGTTGCTATAAAACGTGTCCCTATTAAGATGAATTATCTGAGCTGGCATTTGAAATAGAATAGCTGAACCCAGCTTGTGTATTAAAATTGGTATCTGAGATTGTGTTCTTGCATCTGTGTGTGACCTAACCTAGCTTTTTGCTATGTTAATCTTGCACACAATGCTCAGTGTTTCAAAGGTAACTCAATATCTTATCTATTTCAAAATGGTGTTCTAACAGTAAAGAGAAATAAAAACTTCTAAATTACTTTTTAAATCATACAACCAGCAGCATCAACTAAAGTATATGTTTTAGGCAACCCTAAATAGATTTCTTTTGATTAGTCTATTAAAGTAAATAAATCTAAATATGCTATCAATTTTAGAGCATACTGATCTACACATTTACTTTTTCTGCAAAGTAAGAATGTGAGTCTTGAAACAATCAAAGCATTCGAGGTGTGCTTGAAAAGGAAAGGTTTTGACCTTACCAAAAAGCAACATTTCATCTTTTTCTTCCTCAAAACAAGCAGACACATTGACAGACATCAAGGGAACTGCTGAATTTTAAAGATGTCATATTCTCTCAGAGAAAAATAACACTCTTGACTGCAAATTTTTTGACCACAATTCCTTCAGATCTTTTAATGTGAACTTTTAATGTCAGAGAGATGCCTGTGCTTGCCTTATGTAAGGCATACCTAATATACAAGTTAGCTATGCATTAGTTCTGCCTTCTACATAATGAGTCAATCAAGAAGGAGTTGTATTTATCATTTATATGTACCAGACGGTGTGAGCATGGAATGAACTGTCTTTCTTTCACAGAATCACATTCACCTTCTCTTCAGTCCAATTCCATGTCACTTAGGCTGTAACTTAATTTTTGCAAATTTCGTGCTGGGCACATCTTACTTAACCTCACCCAAGTAATACGGAGCCACCTAATCAGTTTAGCTGCCTCAGACTTCTGTGGGAATGAAAACACTATGTTTCTCCAGTTGTTTTCATTAATTAAAAAAAACAAAACCCAAACAAACAAAAAACCAAACAAACCAAAAACCAAACCAAACCAAACAAAAAACATCCAACCCCCCCCCCCAAATTAACATCTCACTGTTGAACACAAAGAAAGAGACCTAGTCATGATGTTGAAGCAATCAAGAAATTCTTTTGCAATGCAGTTTGACAGCAGAAAGTCCACAGCTTTTTTCAGTAGCATTCCGTCTACAGAAGGTATTTCATCTATGTAGGGCAATAAATACAACTGCACCTGCAGTTCTGGACATCTCATTTCACAAGAGACAGTGACAGATTTGAAACAAATCCAGAGTGGCAAAACAAAAGTGAAAATTCACTTGCCAAACTAATTTACGGAAATATTAGAAAAGCTAAATACAGACCAGTTAAGGCAAAGAGGAATTAAGTGGAGAAAGAATTCCACTGCAATTTGAACAATGCAGAGACAGGAGATGAGCATATGACATATTTGTTTGCCTGGTCTTAACTTTGACATAACCGTATTGAGTTTGGAGCCACAAATGAAATATTTAGGACAATGCCAGGAAACATCCTCAGCTTTATCATTTAAAGTGCAGGGCTGTACTAAACTGGGTACTGGGTATACCACATCAAGGTGCAGAGCTACAAAATAATGCACTATATAACCAACCAACCCCCTCCAACCTTCAAAAAACTCATCACAATTCAGAAGCAAAACAAAGACCTGCCAGGGTACACCTACTTAGCTGCACAATGGGGGCAATTTCTTGCTCACACAAATTAATTTCTATCACCTTAGATTTTGATGCAGTTGTTCTCTTAAAACATTGCTGCCAGCACGGTAAGGTATGGTAATGATCTTTTCTTCTGTTGATCGAATAAAGGTCTCTTCACAGGAGGGACTGAAAATAAAATAGCGAATAAGTTTTTATTTTCTGGAGAGCCCTAAAACTCTAATTTACAGAGTTAAAAACCCACATTGTTGGGACATATACAATACCAGAGCAAATATGACTACATCCTGAAAGTTTATCCCCTCATATTCCAAAACTATTCTTTCAGTCCAAATACTAGCTGCACTGCAAAACTTGTCTTAGTCCAGACATGCTGAGAAAAGTTTTGTAAGAGGAAGATACTAAAGCTGCATATTATGCCTTATGCACAGTTTATCTAGGAGCCTTTCTGGATTCTGAAAAATTCATAATCTTCACCAGGTTCATCTCCAGAGTTCTGGAAAGATCTAATTTTCAAAACTTCATCATATAGAGAGTATTTGTTGAATTGTAATCAGTACATCAATAAGAATACTTTTTTTCTAAAAAATGTTTTAAAATATTGTCTAGTAACAGCCATTACTTGAAAAGAATTCTCTCATTGTGGGGACATGATTAATTCCTTCTATTTTGTCTCTCAAGGAAGAATTCATAATTTCATATTTGTTTTCAGGGAGTCAGAAAGAAAAAGAGTCGGATCCTTCTGATCTTATTGTAGTCATGGGACCAGATGCATCAGGAGGATAATAATAATCTAATCCCTAGTGGTGCTGATTCCATTTTTTGCAAGTGCTCTCTCGTTTGCAGGATATACCAAAGGTAATCAGCAAACATTACAGTGATCTGAGATCAGGTTCATATATTAGCTTACTAGGTGAAGCATAAATACTAATAATAATTCAAACACTGCCCTATACCAATCAGCAGTTTGTAGTGAAAGTGGCATTTATTCAAAGTATACAGAAATGTGACTTCATTCTCCTTGCTGAGAAGTTCTGCCATGATTATTAATGGTTACCTTAACATAACAGGAAATTTATCTTGAAGCAAATGTATAAATTAAAGCCTAGATATTTAAGGAAGATGTCATAATGATAAGAGAATAGCACTTAATGGCAGGCAGATGGGAGATGCTCAAGGGGGCTGCTCAGCAGGACGGTGTACTAGTGAGTCCTGCTTGCACAGACTGGACATCTGTGTCTGGCAGCTCAGCTCTGTCTTTCCAGAAAGGAGGCCCTAAGCTAATGAAAACTGCTGCCAACAGCAGCCTACACAAACCCATTTGACTGCCAAGCTGCAACAACATCAGGCTGTGAAGTTGTTTTTCCCTGTTGTTGCCAGACTTGTGAAGGGACCATCACTTTAATGTCTTTTTTTTTTAATTTTAATTTTTTCTAACCACGAATTAGCAAATATCTATTTTCTTTTAATTTACTGAGACAAGACTTATGGGCCACCAGTGCCAACAACACACAGAGCTCTACATCTGCATTTTTATTTTACAGAGGAATAAAACCCAAACAAAAATAATGATCAGTGAATACATATTTTCCTGTTACAAGCTAGGTTGGCAGTGGTCTTGTTTTCTATGAAAAGCCTTCATAAACGGTCAGAAGAGACAGCTGTGCTCAGAATTGTGCACCTGTAGCATAAGTCCTGTCCCTCTTCCAGCTCACTGGGGGTAAGAAGATTTAAAAAAGGAAAAAAAAATGGCAATGGTTTTTAATTCTGTAGAAAAATAATAGAAACATTAAACATGCTGAGCACTGTCTCAAAGCTTATTAGAAAGAGTTATCAGCTTGAAAGCAATTTAGAGGTGTACACATTATACAGTACATTCACTGTCAGCAAGCAAGCACTGTCAACTGCCTCAAGTTTAGAAATCATAGAAGTGAAGAACATCGGTGGAGACGTGAAGCCATCTAGAGCCAGGATGAGAAAGGAGGAGAGATAAAGTCAAATTATAACCCTCTTAACTGAAAATTCAACACCTGCCTTCAGCTCTAAGATGTTTTAATGCAAATGCCATAGGTTGCTAGCCTACATTCTTTTAGGATATGGCTGCAAGTATAGATCCTATTACTGAGGAGCCCAGATGTTTACAGTATCCAAAGGGGCACAAATATGCCTCTGTTGACTAACCACATAATGGCCATTATCACTATTAGGTCACTGAGGTGAGAGGCTTGTTATTTTTTTTTCCCAGAAGTTCTATTTCTTTGTTATTTTTTAAGAAGTGTGTATTAAAAACAGTTGTTCCCCTTTACAGAGTCCCAGTAGAACTACCTGTAGTCTCAGCATTTTTGGTTAAACAGGTAGCTTGTTTAAAAAGAAATCTCTCAAGCTTCAATTATTTGCAGCTATGCTACAGAGTTTTCTTTATGTGTCCTAAGAATACATAATACTCACATTATACTTTTAGTTTCTGGACTGCACCTTCTTGTCTTTTCTTAATCTGCCTTAAATCTGGGCTTTCTGCAGGCTGAATATCAGACAAGGGCTCTTCTGCATTTTCCATTTGATGATCTCATATGTCCCTAAGTCATCTGTGAGCCAGCCATGAGCAGACAAGGGCCAGGTGACTGTGCTGTTGAGGTGCTGCCACCAGACTCACACAGCCCACCCAGCTGCACGGCTCTTGCACTTTGCTTGGTGCAGCTCCTTCGTCTGCAAGGTTGGCAGTGTGCCCTGGCCCCAGATGACAAGCCCTCACTGTTAGCCCATTATCTGACCATGCAGCTTCTCAGACACATGTGGTTCCAACAACTGTTAAAGACCTCCACAATGTTATACCTGTTCCAGCTTGGCAAGTCAGGATGAAACATGTTAGCTTTGATACAGCAGAAATGATGCTCAGGTAATGCAAATTGGTACTAATAGGCACAGTGGTACCTTCCAGCTCTGTGTTCAATGAGGGGTGAATAAATGCTTCTAGGTACATAATAGAATTTTTAACTGTCACTTCTTGTCACTGGAGTTCTTCTGAGCAGCAATGCTGGAAAATCTTTATGGTGGAATCACAGCTCCACGAGTCACTTTTGGCTGTGGCCGCTGCAGAGCTGTGCACCATCTGTCACGAAGGCAGCAGAGAGGAGCGATTCCAATGCTCCAGACTCGTATGGGAAACACTGCCATTGGCTACGTGACAGAGAACTGGGAGCTTCACGAGGCAGCTTCCTATTGTAACCTTCCAAGACATGATGGACAGAGCCATTGCACATAACAGATCTGGGCTCTCAAGTAGTTGAAACAGCAGCACAGTGAGAAAGAAGTTGTGGTGGGAAATTCTCCACACTTGTATGAGGCCCCTAATCTGTTATGCTAGAAAGAGCAGAGCCTGTGCCTTGAAGTGCTTTTTCTCCCCAACTTATACCCTGCCATTTACAAAGATGACAACATGTGGGTAAAAAAAGTATCTTGGCAGAGAGCACAGGTTTGTGAGCAACAAGTGCATCACTCTTGGATGCTCTCATTATTAATGGAATATGGGAGAAATCAAGTGTGCATCAAAAAGATACACATGAAGGATTTGTGGTAGCTTTAAGCTCTGTCTACTCAAAAATCAAAGAAAATAAACTGTGAATTTACAGCTAATGTCTCCATTTAGTATAGTTTAGAAAGCTAAGATCGAATCTCACGTGCTGTGTTGTATGCGTGTCAGGCTTCATTATCTATGCAATGAGATATTAGCAGCAGTTACTTAGTGCCCAGCAGGATATTTGGCAGCTGTTTGAATCAGAAGCTGATCATCAAGTTTAGATAACTGACTAGAAAAGAGAGAAGACTAGAAAAATCCTATAGGGCAAAAATGCAAGCAAAAAGGCTTAGTTCAGAGCCTTCTGAAATCAGAGAGAAACTTTCAATTAATTTCATAGTGACTTGTGTAGACCTTTAGTAAAGGTTCATATGATCTGAGTAGGAACTAACAAGGAGAGTGTAGTGGCTATGAACTCTACAGGACTGGACAAGAGTCTTCTTTCAATAAAGAAAGAAATCAGCTGGAGAGACTCTGAAGTTTTGTAGGGATTGGAGGAACAGCTGGAATCCTCTCAAGATTCACCAGAGGATGGTAACTTTACAAATAGGACTGATTTTATAAAGCTTCTTTTAGTGAAAGATAAAAAATGTACTGGCCTAAATGCTGAGGCCTGGTAGACCGGGGACTAGAGTAACGTGAGTCCGACCACTATGGTTATTAAGCACGCACTCCGATTTATTTCCCGAGATGGCGGGTTATATACAGAGCGAGTAGTTTACAGTTTAACAGGTGCAATCTATTGGCAGAGAGTGTCATAAAATATGCAAACAATTCTGAGTTAAAATGGCTACGGCAGTGTCAGTGCAATTACCCCACTGTCCCAATGCCTGTGCTTTAACACATTCCTAACATGAGATAACATTATTTTCTACTGCGTATGCAGAGCGTCTGAGGCCTACTAGGCCCAGGCCTGAGGCCTAGTTTGGCCTAGTTTGGAATAGCTCAAATCCCATCTTCTAGCATATCATGCCCACGGCTCCTGAGAAACTCAGCTACACTGGCCAGTCATAGATTGTTGTCTAGGCTGTATCTATAGTCAGGAGTAGCCATAAGGCAATTCAGTCCCTTTTTTTTCCACTAACAACAAAAGAAGACAAGATGGCTATCTTATGTTGCAAGTCTTAAAGGACTAAGTTTATGTACAAAGCGTGACATTATCAGTTGTTATTAAGCAGTGGGACTTGAAAGACTGCTTTGAAGAACTCAAAAGATAATCCAGGATCTACTTCTTGGAACCTTTCGAACGTCGTCTTTTTACAGATGGAGTTGTGATTTTGTAATTGTATCTCTTTTAGAGAACCATTTACTTAAAAGAACAAAATTGCATTCAATTGCACGTTTATTAGATAAAAGGAAAGCCATTTTCTGCAAAAGTGGCTATTTAGAAAATACTGACACTGTAATTGTCTTTGTTTATCCTGGCTGGACAGAGCTTAACCAGGTGGAAACTTCCTAATGCAAATAGTTATGAGAATTGTTCGATCTGGACAGTTCTCATAACTGGTCTCTACTGCTCTGAGAAGGCATAGTAGGAAAAAAGATCTCATAAATGTAAAGCAAAGCCTTAGGCTGGGCATTTGGAGTGAGGGTGGTGGAAATTACCTATAAGAAGGGGTAAGAAATGCAAGAGATTTCTTAGGTGGGTGATTGAAGTGTCAGCATTGGACATTTTTGGAAATTACGTGTTATTGGCAACTGATCTTAACTTTTGACAGATGGATGGTTCTTCAAGGATCAGAATCTTCCATCAGAAAGGAGCCCTTTGAACTCAGGACAGTGACCTGGTGTAGAGAGGCACAGCCTCGATTTATTTTCCAACTATCAGCCATGTGCATATTAGACAACTGAGTATACAGATAAACCACTATGATTTGTTACACAGAGCACTTACATTATATATCGAATCAATCTGTGATAAGTCTTGGATAAACTAAGATCTACCTTGACTGTGCAGTTTTGAGCATTCTCTACCATGCTGGGTGGATGGTTACCTTGCTAGCCTCTGTTCAACTAGCTCAGGTTATCAACTACATCACAACATTTTTTAATAGTCACAACTGGCTTTTAATGTCACACCCCCAGACAAATAAATGGGTTTGATATTCTCCTGCTTAGACACCAAGACAGCAATGAAAAAACACCTATCCTGGCAAAAAATCATGTCATCAAAAAATGGTATATGCATTGAGAAATATTTGATACTTATACTTCTTTCAGATGATCTTCTAAGTATCTTGCATTTGTGGTCTTGTATATGCAGGACATATTGCAACATCTTGCTGTTAAAAAGCCCTTTAACAGACATCAGTGCAAGAAAAAAAAAACCCTCTGTCATAAAGTAAATAACTGTTTAAAGACTTCTACTAGTTTACATTAATCGGCAAGAAAATGGAAAGTATTATTTAAATGTAAAAATGAAACATTGGTCCATTTTCTTCTTCTTAAAAATCTTTACATGAAAGGTCTGGTAGATACCACAGATACTTTAACCATGATACAGACCTCTCCCCCTGGGAAATTCTGATCTTTGGGTACAGCCAGACAAATGTGTGACTGCAGGAGTCATTAAGGAGTTAACTTGTAACACAGTAAAAATATACATGACCTATATTAAGACGTATTCCATGGTAATTCATCATGAAAATTTCTCCTTCACTACCAGATAGGAGCTGCTCAGTGTGTAAACTGGCAATTACCTACATGCTGGTCTCATGACGTGGGTCTAAATCAGCTTAGTCTGCAGAGACTCGTCTCTGTGCCACGGCCAGGCACACACCGGATACTGTTTAAGTGCTAAAGAGAGTCACACAGACATTCGGAACAGTGATCTGCCTGCTATTTATATTTCAGACTGAGTCAAACTAAATGGATTTCTGCAAGCCTCTTAAAGAAGATTTAAAGAAAGAAACAAAATGAATAGAAGAAGCAAAACCAAATGAATAGGAAAAAACAATGCAGAAAGGTTGGAGACTTCACCTGAATAATACTTATGTGCCACAGTTCACCTATTTGGTACTACATTGGACAAAAGAATAAAATCTAGGATAAAAAATGAAAGAAAGGGAAACTATCTTTACCTGGGAGATTGTCACTGTTCTGATTCCATCAAGGACAGCATGATTATTTTGCCTTAGGCCTATGCCTCAGGGTTTCCAGCAGTATAGACATGAAAGAAAGATGATAACTAACAGAAGCTGTAAGTGAATTTCTAACAAAGCACTAGCAGCTAAACACTGCAGGAATAGTCTTATGGCTGGACATCAGATACAGGGTCTGAATTGTGCTAAACTTATCAAAAAACAAGCATGAAAAGGAGATTTGTGAATTCACATGGCCAAGGACTGCATTTACTTCTGCAGCCGCTGCAACTCTTTTGACTGTCACATCTTCCTTCTGACAAAGCTGAACAGTGTACATTTTCTGGCTACCAAGTAAATCTCTTCTGTTTATCTGAAAATAAAGTAATGGGCAGCAGGGCTGAAACCACAGTCCAACACTAGCACCATTTGTCAGGAGAAAGGATGTACACAGAGTCCACAGGACAGCAAGATGTAGCAAATGATCTTCCCTCGAAAAGGGAAAACGTTAACTGAGGGTTTCAATCTTTAACATGGCCAGCTAACTATAAACTGTCTGAGACTTGTTGAAAAGATACACTGGCTGTCAATTTGAAGAAAAAGCCAGTGATATGCATATGATTTCACAACCTGAGACTTTTAAAACTGCTTAAATAAACATCAAAACAGCATCTCTTGAAAAGTGTTTCTTGTAAAGCATACTGAGAAGAAAAGTAACTTAATTTACAAGTACAATTGCTTGATAGTGTCAAGAATCCTGAATGCTGTACCTGCAGATCTTCTTGCACTTCATAGTAAATAAGGTTCATATGCTGCTAAATGCATTCCTATTAAAACTGGGTAATATTTAAGGCATCTGGAACATCATTCTTTTTTATCTACATTTTTTTCCTTGGGTAAATGTGTTTAATTATCATTGTGAGTCAATTCCTGTGAGACATAAAAGAGAAAATTGTTAATTGTCATTAATGTACCTGAGTCATCATAGAAATTCTGTAAAAATAACAATATCATAAAGCCACAATGCCTTATCGATGAGATATTGCAATGGGGTCCTTTGTTGGTTTAAGACTTACTAATTCTTCTGTGTCAATTCCATTTCTTAAAGAGATTCAAGTTTGCTCAGAACACTTAGCTTATTTATATGACGCTTATCACCTTTTTCCTAAATCCTTAAGCAAGTGTGACTCTGAGGGTTTTTTCACCGCTCTTTTTATGGAAGTGGGCAATGTGCATTTAGCCTTAGTGCCACTTAGTCTAAGGTTTGCTGAAGCACATCTTTTGCCTATTGAAGCACACACAACCTTTAAAGTTCAGATACCAGCTTTTAGGGACTGTTAAAGACTCACCCTGCTTAGCAAGAGTTTTGCTTAACATCTTGCATTCTTCACCATTTCTTTCCCTGACACTCTTAATGCTGAATTTCATGGAATAAGCTCTGTAGACCAGTATTTGAAATAGAATTATAACCACAAGTTACAGCTTCATACAGAAAAGAAATAGGTGGAAACTCACTGTCCTCTGTTAGGAAAGAATCGAAGTGTTGTGCATATTGTTCAACCAGTCACTTATGAATACACCACTGATTTAAAATCAGATCAAATTGAATCAAATCAACACCCAGCCATTTCACAAGCTATTGCAAAAATGCAATATTTCTACTGATTGTTTAGGATTAAATTTTTAAGCAACATCCCCTGTGAACTAAAAAACTAGTTCAGCAGCCACCAAAACAAATGGTCTTCCTAGAGGTCAGTGCCCTGTGGGTGATTGTTGTGTTAGAAGGAACAAGAAATACCAAAGCTTATGGAGGCTGTTTGTTAGACCAAGCATTGCTTGGTGAGCTAACACTAGACTTTCTTTACTGGGCCTACTGCTACAGTGTCACAGCTCTGTAAGAACTGACAAAGTTAAATAATTCTGAGAGGTTCAGTTTTTCTGCCAAATTTAGTTGAAACTGCTGGCTGCTACTACTACTACTACTACTACTGCTACTACTGCTACTAGGACTAATAATCATAAAAAAAAGGTTGAGATTTCTTTTTAGTGTGAAAGCAGGCATGAAAAACAAAGGAAAGGACTATATTTAGTTTTCCAAAGAAAATGTGATTTAATTCTCTTTTCCTCCATCTGCCCACCAATGTCTAAATTCCATCCTGAAGGATATTACAGTTAATGTCAGTGATTTTATAACTGTTAACAGGCATGCAGATTACAGTTACTTTCAACTCATGCACGATTTCCATTAGCACACTATCACTGTACCTAACAAGGTGCTGAAATCTCTTTCAGTAATTCCTCACAGTTTTGGCCCTTATGGAAATAAGGATACACCTCGCGTGTAAGGGTACATCTCACAGATGAAGCAGTGTATCCATTTTCCCATGCATCCTGATAAGCATGCTAATAATTCTCAGCTGGTCTAAATACTGCTCCACTTCAATGCAATTATTTGCATGTATGCTTGGTAAGAAGTGCAGCAGGCTTTACTATTTATCAGACTACATGGTACGTACTTTATCTTCACCCGCTCATATTAAAATATTATCTAAAAGTATATTTCCAGCTCTCAAAATGACATTTCATTAATTTTCACAGACACCTGAGCATATATTAAAATCGAACCTTGTGCATTGCAAAAAGGATTTTTCAGTTTCTCAGAATTCTTTTTTTTTTTTTTTAATGTAGCTTTCCTCCATTAGCGCACTTAACGCCTTGGGGGGCTGCAATGTCTTTGATTGTGAAGCACTCTTCATATATGGTAATCTCTGCTGGTTGTACACGACACTCGAAACATGTTCACCCCTTGTCTCGGATCAAAACTTTCATTTCTGCCAGCAAGTACAGGTCGTATGTTTAAATAAGTCATGAAGTGACATGGGTGTAGATTAGGGTCTCTGGACTCCAAAGTGGAGGAGGAAAGACTAGTACAAATATATTACCCAGACTTCAAGAAAAAGACTCACAACATTTTTGCAAGGTCCTTTGCAGACATCAGGGTGAAAAAAACATGTGTGGACAGACGGAGATGCGGTGAGCAGCAGCAGGGCAGAGGCCAAACAACCCCGTGCAGACAGCAAGTCTGAAACCCCTGTGCTGGAGCTCTCTTCTTGTGCATGGAGAGTTCCTCTGGCCTGGCACACACAGGATGGTGTCACACCTTGTCCAAAATAAGGGTCTGCAGAGTAGTTGTGGCTGCTGAGTTGGTGCCCCAACTGTGGGTCCAGTGACACTGGAACAAGCTAAGTTAAGCTTAGCAGCTGTACCTTCTCTTGGCCGTGTGAAAAGCTCCAGAAGTGCCTTATTAAGTGGAAAACGTTTCTGTTAGAAGGAATAAATTCTTTAACAGGAATAGATATGAAGAAGGATTATGTGTCTCCTTGTACCACGTCTCACTTTACCGCCAAACATTTCCAGACTGCAGGTGAACGTTTGTGCAGACATTTAAGTGCATTTTGTGTGGAGTTATACTGGCCACATTCTGATGGTGTCCTCCTGGCTGGCAGGAACAACTGAAGCCACCCAATAAATGTCCAGTTTGTTGGGTGTTATAAGTGTGAATTGGTGTTAGGAATCTACAATGGAGCCAGCAAGACTGAAGCCTTTTGCAGAAAATGACAGGAGAAGTATTTAAGTGATGTAAAGGTTCATAAATATAGAGCCAGCGTAGTCTTCCATTAAACACACACATTTGTACTTTGTTCCCCTAAAAAGTAACCTTATTCAGCTAAGGAAATTTGCAGCACTTTTTTTTCCTCTATTGAGATTAATAAGATATATAAATTAAAAGTAGTTTATGAATGGCTTGAAGTGCTAGGTGAAATATCTTGAAATGGGCATGTTTTTCTGTCACTGTCATTTTGATTTTATTTTAAAAATAGCTATAAACCTATCTAAGCTTAAACAAATCCTAAATAAAGAATGAACAATTTCTTCTCATGTACTTCTTCACTGGATCGACTCTGTTTGCTTCTCACATCACAGAACCATAAAATCATTGAGATTGGAAAAGACTTCCAAGATGATCAAGTGAAAACTTTGATGAAAAACCACCATGTCAACTATACCATAGCACTAAGTGCCATTTCTCATCCAGGGATGGTGACTCCACTTTGCTGGACAACATAAAGACACAAAGACTGCCACCAGCTCAAAGCCACAAATTTCACAGTCATCCTCTGTGGATAGGCATGCTCTCCAAAATGGAAGATCCAAAACTGTGCTCTTAACATCCTTAGGCTGCAGGTTGTGAGAACCTGTTTGGTTCTTGGGTCAGCAAAATGCATATACTTTAAAATCCTTCCACGTGTTTAAGGAACTTTTGGACATATGCATGCAGTCCTGCTAATGCTTTCCTGGTCTCCTGTTACACAAAACCGAAATGGATCAGCACAAAGCAGAAGAGGAAACAGCTGTGACAAGAGGCATGCATGTGGATCCATCAGTTGGACACAGTTCTCCCGGAAAGGAGCACAAACATCTGTCTACTAGAATGGATATCTTTACAGAAGAAGTTATCTTCTCATTCTGTCCTACACAAATAAGATTTTAAAAAATAAAATTCAGTAGGAGCATAAATGTAAGTTGCCGCTCTCATTTATGTTGGCAGAAAGAGTTACTCAATTATTTTTTTTCCTTTAGAAATCCTTTAGATTTTTTTTCTTTAGAAATTTAGCTCACAGAATTAGAGAAGAAGTGAAAAATGGTTTATTATGAAAGTAAAATATCATTGCAGTTGTGCTCTGCCATCTACACAATGACAAGATCGGGACAAAGCTGCAAATTTATTGCCAAGGCAATATGAATACTAAGTAAGAGCAGGTGGGAATCAACAAAAAAATCTAAAAATCAGTCATAATAGGAAGGTGTAGGATACGTATGGCTTAAACTACAGCTCTTGATGAAGATACAAAAGCTTTTTATGACACTGTATGTCTTTGGTTATGTAACAAAAAAAAAAAAAAAAGTGTATTTTATTTCATCTGTAGAAAGCAGGTGCGAGATGGTTTCTTTTTTCTTTATCTCTTGTAACTCCAAGGGGGAGGAGAGTGGGTGCCCTCTGATAATAGACCATCTATTATAATAGACCACCAGGTGGGGCAGTGTTTCTTATCTCTTTCATCAACTTTGTCTACCCTCCAGGGGATATCTTCTGTTAATCGGCCATTAAGGCTCACGACTGCCTTGACACGTGACATCATCCCATTGTGAGATGCACCACCCAGTGGGGAGGAGCCAACCATTCCCTCCCAGATAAAAATGGAGACAAAGGGACCCCAGACATCCTCTTTTCCACTGGATTCTCAGAGGAAGACTGGACTCATCTCTATTCCATTCCATTTTACCTGTAGAAATATTTACAGGATCATCTCTACTCCAACAGAACCACA
>VXBR01008275.1:14943-40047 GCA_013400215.1 Cisticola juncidis
TTGTTGTTGTTGTTGTTGTTTTAATTACTGCATTTGTATTTTTTAATATTCTTAGTAAAGGACTGTTATTCCTATTCCCATATATTTGCCTGAAAGCTCGTGGTTGCAAAATTGTAATAATTTGAAGGGAGGGGGTTTTACATTCTCCATTCCAAGGGAAACTCCAGTTTTCCCTGACAGATACCTGTCTTTCCAAACCAAGACACTGTATTATCTGAAATCCTTGCAATACCTGGCTTTGAATTTAAATCTCAGCAAATTAAGGATTGTGTACTAGCCAGAAAAATCAAACTGCTTCTTCTTGGCTATTGATGAATCATGTGAATGATGCAGTAGGACAGAGAGTGCACTAATGGCCGATAGTTTATGGAAGGCTGCCTTGGAATGACAGCAGAACTCCAGAATGCGTATACTACCATCCAGAAGATTTTGGGGAAATACTAGGGTTCTCCAAAAGTAAAAAAGAGTCTTCAAGCTTTACAGTGGGCCTAAGCAGATATTTTTAACCTCATTCCCAAACAGCTGTGATTCTCAATCAGTGTCTCACAAATGCAGAAATCAAAACAGGAAAAGTAAAAGAAGGAAATATTTGCATGCATGGGGGAAAATTCAGGTAAAAATATAAGAAGATGAGGGTGCAAATAGACTCACATATTGAAATCACATGAGTGTTTCGCAAGTGAATGTTATGAATGATAAAAATGTTAGGGTAGTTATGCCTAAATATGCCTGGTTTATCTAAGTAGTATTTCCACTATTAAAGACATTGTAATTATAGCAATTCTATATAGTGTAATAGAGAACATAACACCTAATGTTAAACACTATATCACTACTAATTAACTGCTGGCATCTTTCTCTGTCTACTTTGGGCTACTTTTGTATATCTGAGCAATGACTTCTTCAAACACAATCTGAAATTTTACATTATCAAATTCAAGCATATTTTATGGAGATTTCTGCTCACCAGCTAGGATTAGCCTACCAGGGTGAGAATATTTCAAATTGCATCCATTCTTTCTGTAATTATTCTAAGTGACTTCTAATCAGGATTTGAGAACCCTGCCTATACTCTCATTTCTAATTATCAACTGAGGTTTGAAGGACTTTAAGTTGACTTAAGTAGCCCTGATATATGCAGCTCATGACTCATTCACACCAGCCCACCAATTATTCACGGTGAGGGAAGAGAAACCAACCTTTCTTTTAAAAGAGAAATCTCAAAAATACAACCTTTTATATACAGGAAAAATACAGACAAGTTTCAAAAGGGCAGTACCTTGAAATTTGTATTATATAATATGATGTTTTTAGGACAAGCCAAAAAACCAAATAATTTCTATTAGGTCTGCAAGTCAATACATCTGATGGAGACAAGTTTTCATTAGTACAAGAAATGTTACTGATCAAAGAAAGAAAAAATTATTACTGATCTCCACTTTAGGCTACCTGGCAGAATTAGACTTAAATTACAACTCTCCAGGAGATGCATGCTATCAGAACTGAATTTGGAAGCCATGAGACTGTGAAAGTTACATATTTTCCGAGAAAAATCTTAGGCCATGGTAAATGTAGACAGAAGAGACTGTTTTTTTAATTCAACACATTTCCCTGTAATCTGGGTGCAGGGAGCTGGAGTGTGTGGGACATGCCAGAAGGTTTGGTGCAGGCAGGGAGGGATGGGCTGAGGGAAGGCAGGAGGAGAGCACAGCCTTTCCTCCAGAGTACCTCCCTGGCCACTGCCAGCCCAGAGATCCCAGGTCCTTTGCCCAACACTCAGGGCCACTCTGAGTGTTGGCATGAGTACCTTGCCTGTCTAGGCAGAGCATGAACACAGCACTTCCCACCAATCTGAAAGTCAGAGTATTCAAGATATTTAAAAACAATCCAAATTTCTTTTAAAGCAGCCATTAGTACACAAATCAGCTAATAAATCTCCAAGATGTTTCTTCCATGCTTCAAATATACTTTTAAAGTCATGCATTTTCTCAGACAGTGATTAATCCGGCTAGAAATTCTGGAGTTTGGGGGCAAACCTGATAAAATCTGTGGAACTGATTCAAAATCATTACAAAAATTGAGTGATCGTGACTTTCCTTTCACCTCATTATATAACAAGCTGAATTAAAAAGTCCATATAAAGAAGACAGAATTGTTCCAGGACTTGTCTCCTTGTCTGTGAATGATTAATATGTAAAGTCAGACTAAAAACATTTTTTTTGCCTGGCAGGTGAAAACAGAGATACCAGGACCAAATTCACCCCCAGTGACAATTCATTAGGCTTAATATAATTACAATAGGACAGCTTCTAACATTGTTTCAAAAACAAGACAGAGTAGAAATCTCTTGGCTTTTCAATTAATAAATATTGAACAGGTACTTCTGTCTTCGTTTGCCTAGATTCCTTTAAAGAAAGTTATTTGAAAAGCTATGAGACATTTTCTGTTTATTCAAACAAAGAAAGCTTTTATCCTCATACACCTGTGTCTTCTAAGCTACTAAATTAGTCAGCTATGTTCTGCTAAAGTAGTATGTTTTAACTAATTTTGCTGAATAATCCAGCAAAGTGTCTCTGAATAGGAGAGTAAAGCACTATCCCATTTAATATGGTAATGAAGAGAAAAATGATTCACTGTCACTTGCTGCAGGAAGCCACTGGGATACCTCTACTCTGCAGGACATGACATTGGGGATCAGGACACTGGGCTTATTTTTCGAGTTCTTTGAAGAAACTCCTCTCATATCCTGGTTGGATAAAACTGTCTGCTTGAGCTGTTACAAAGTTTAACTAATAAGAACATTATTTTGATATATCAGTTGCCTTTGAGCAATCACAAAGCATTTTAAAATGTGGCTTGGGTACTTGCCATTGCTCTAAAATTAAAAATTCTTGCCTATCTATGTGACTGTGAGTTATGCATTTCCCCACTGGTTCGGCTCAGTTTTTGTTTGAGATGTTAGGAAGACAGGAGCTCTAATAATAGTGAAAATATGGTCAGTGAAAGTCCCATCCCAGTGTCTCAAATGGAGGCACACCATGCTGAGCCAACAGAACTCCATTAATCCCAAAAGCACTGGGAGCGGGGTTTTTTTTCAGCCATAACAGAAAAACAACCTCACTTATTCTGTGCTATCATGTAGGGTGAACACGGGCTTTTATCTCTTGCTTTTAAGAAAACAATTCAATAGTTCAAAGAAATTGATAGGACCTACAAGTCTCACTTGGTAGAAGCCACCCTTCACCATCTAGATGCTCTAATAATGCACTAGGGATTATGCAGTTTAAGTTAATCTACAGTTATGAATTAGTAATTAAAATCTATAGCATAAAAGTGTAAAACTAGACAATTATAGTGAAACTATACCCCCATGGCAGGGATGATCTGTAAGTTCCCTTCCAAATCAAGTCGTTCCGTAATTCTGTAATGTGTTACAATTATACTCTCAGTTGTTCACTTTCAGTTTCTGAGGAATTCTCTTAATTGACTGATGGACATTTAGGGGCATTATTTTCACAAAAAACAGCTGACATGCTCATCCATTCATATCTGTTATGAAGCACAACGTATTACCTATAAATTCCTCTTATTCCTTAATATGGATGCAATTATTAGGAAAAGTCTCAAAAGATTATTAGAGCCTCTTGATTTAAATTGAATCGTCTTTGATGTTATGAGTAGTCAGGGAAGGCGCAGACCTGAGGACTGGCTGAGAAGAGATTTCTGCTAGTCTCAGAGTCGACATTGGTGTCCTTTTAATTCTTTTTCTAATTTCAAGAGTCATCACACAGACCACTACCCACACAAGTTACAAAACAAAATAAAAATTTGATGTGCCAAAGGAGAGATATTAAAAGAGACTTCTTGCTGTTTTGTCCTTTTAAAGAATATTTTGCATGTTTAGAATATGCCAGAAAAGTTGAAATTTCTGAATTCCTCTAGTGAATATATTATACAAGTGTTCATACCAGTATAATATTTTAGATCTGTGAAACACAGCAAGAATAGGACCAAGAACCAGCCATTTCTGCAGTGATTTTCGAAAAACAATGAAGACCACATTTATATCCTATCACAACATGATTAAGAACATATTTATGTGTTAATGTCAGAATATTTATCATATTTATATAATAATGTCAGAATGGTTACCTTGATAAAATTTACCTGGCCTGAAAACTAAAGGGTATCTAAAACCAAAAGAATTGTTATGGTAATTTTTGTGGTGTTGTTGAGCTACAGTAGGCCAGTTCAAGGGTCCTAAGGATAAAATATTGGATCAAAATTCAATAGACAATAAGGTTGTGTTTGTAGGAATCTTTTTGGCATAGTCTTATTGGCTCTACACTAGATTTAAATTTTAAAACCTATTTCTCTGATAAGTAATGGATATTTTCCCCTCTTTTCTGAAAACTGGTCAAAGCTGCGTTGTTATTGATATGCAGGTGCACCATTGCTCTCCTGGGAGAGAGAGGAAGGCAACAAGCAAACTTATTTTCCTACTTAACTTCTAAAAATATTGAACATTTTGATGTTCATGTCATTATAAAGCAATAAAAAGATGCCTCTTGGAACTAAAAAAGAGAAATGAAAGTTCAAACTGCTCCAAATTATGTTAGTGTAGAATATACAATTTTATAATCAACTACATCAGGCGCGGAGAGTAAATGTTGATCTTTTTCCCTTCAGTCTGTAACCAGAAGCAGAAGTTTTCATTGTTGTTTTTGCTGGTGCTGGCTTGTTTGCTTGTTTTCCTGTCTGCTCTCACTCAGCTGAACAATTCCCCTTAGCAGTGAGATGAACCTCTCTGAGATCATGCCATCCACAACTTACTGAAGCTGAGATATAGCAAGGTAAATTTAACTGCATGATGCTCTGTTTAATTTCTTCTGTCTTTCAGGGACAGATCCCAGCTCAGAGGGACACTTGAATTCAATTAGCATTATATAGAAGGAAGCTTCTTTAGAGCCCTTTCAGCAGTGTTCCCTTATGAAAGAAACCTGCACCCCAAAGATAACTGGCTGCCATGCAGAAATCAAGTTCTTAAGAAATTTTCTTAATTTTTGAAGATCTTATGTGTGTGTGTGTATGTCTCAGTTACTGATGCTGTGGCCAGGAAGTGGAGGAGAAAGACACAAAACAGTCCATTTCTTATTCTAAATGTGTATTCCCCTTTTCAATCATTTGAAAGAAAAGAAATGCCCCATGATTTTTATAATCATTATTTTTTTCCAAAGTTCTGCTAAAATTTCAATCTGAACGACATACTCTTTCCTCCAGCACACCAGACTCTATACATTGTTTTTAGCACCACTTTCTTTGATATAAGAATTTTAATCTTTGTATCACTTACTAACACTCAGTATTTGTATTTCACCACAATACTCCTTATTGGCACAGTCAGACCCCTCTCAAGAACTGCCCAGTACTTTCTCATGCTCTTAAAAGATACATCTACAGCATTAGTTAAACCTACACATCTCTTAAGAGCTGCCTAATTGCAGTCCTAAGACTCCTGTCATCATCAACAATCTTCTCAATTTATAAACAGGTTTTCTGGGAAAATTCTGAAAGTTAACTAGCCTAGAAAAACTTCCCCAGTCACAAGGATGGTCTTATTATACACAGCTAGAAGGAATTGCCACCCACTGAATAATTGGCCTAGGGAAAAGGCAATGCCCATATTTACATTAACTATCCTGTGGTTCTGTACATTTCAAAATCCAGTCATGAATTTTGCCTTGACTTGATCAAGGCAAACATAATTAAACACAAGAGTTCAAGTGTGTTCTCTGAGTCAGTAATGTAAACAACACAAACCCCCAAAATGTAAAAGCTATGTGAAGACTACAGCTGAAAAATAGGAGACAAAGGTGAAACAGATATTTTATGAAAAAATAATGCAGCTCCAGCTTATCTGGAGCTAGACCTAGCACAGTTTTCCTTTCAGTGCCAAATCCTTCTGGGTAATCAGCAACAGAAATGTAGTGAAACCCTTCTCCTCTAAGTATTTTCTATTCTTTACACTGTTTTATTTCCCCCCACTTGAAATCTTACAGGTCTGCTTAATATTCATCTGTATTTATTGGTACAGGCTCTGTTAAATGTTTCCATTTATTTAATTGGTTTGCTGTGTTTCAACACTGATTGACTCAAGTCCCAGCTTCCATTAATCTTCCCTGCGACCATGACAAAGCTCTCATAAATTTTTCCCACAAACACAAGTGGCAGGTCATTTTTCAAATTCATTTCATGTTACCTTGTACAAGAGAAACTTCTTGTTCCCTTGACCAAGGGTGGCACTTGTTAAACAACAGGGCAGCATTTAAGGAGCAACTGCTTCAGGTTTTGTTAGATCAGGTAGCCTCCAAAATAACTTGATATAAAGCAGTCTGAACTAGACTGGCAAGCAGAATACAGTTTTGGAACTGTTGCAGAAGTGTGTTTCTCTCTTGCCTAGATTCCTTTGTTATCAGCTGCAATATTAAAGTAAGTTTGCAGAGGGTTTGTAGACATTTTTCATCTAGATTGACAAGAACAAGTGAGGTGTTCAAAGCCACACAATAGACAATTTCTAAAAAAGTTCTCAGCCTGTCAGTGGAATTCCCTGATAAACATGATTTTGCAAGAACAATACTAAATGGTGTTTTGAGTCCTGCAGGACTGGGTGGTATCCAGTTACATGGTAAACACATGCTCGGTTGGTCCATTCAAGGGGAAACTGTCTCCTCTCCTCCCTTCCACCTTCAGGAAGCTGAAGAAAAGACAGAGCAGATTTATTTATTTATCCACATGGCAGGGAGAAGTTTGAGGACAAAAGCTGTACAACCATGTGGCTTGGGATGAAGGAATAATAACCCACAAGGCAGCTTTTGCTGAACATTGTTGAGACTTTCTAGAACAGAAAGTGAGATTATTGCTTCATTTGGTTCATCTTTGTAACACTGGTTTTGTATAGACAAGTTTTATGCTGTTGTAAGAAGACAGAACACAAGAATGGACAATTAGACTCATGATCTGTAGTTAGCCAAGTAGATAGTAGATACCTAGTCCTAATATGCAGGGTATTTCTTTAATAAAGGACAAAAATAAATAGCCTGTGTTTATTAAATTAATGTGATCAAATTTCCAGCTCCTACTGTTCTTAAGTTGTAGAATACTGTTGTCTCCACAATGCCACATCCCTCTAAATGATTACCAGCAGAAAGCATTGTGAGGGTCTTTAGCTGTCATTAGTTAAACAGGGTTGAAGAATGAAATTTGAATGTCTCCATAAAGCTATGAGCATCTGAAAGCAGCATCACAATGATAAATGTTTTCCAAAACTTAACTGGAGTAGTCATTACACACATTGCTGCAGTTAGAAAAGACATTATTTCCAGAACAGGTAATCAAAGAAATCATGTCAAATTTCATAATGCTAATAGAAATTATTTTTGCCAAGATTATACCTTGCTGGTTATCCTGTTCATACAGTAACACCTTTTTCCTTCAGGCAGCTCCAGGCATATCGGGAGGACTGAGTTCATGTATCAGCAGTCCTGCCAGCTGGACCAAAACCTGAATGTGCTGAGTTTACAGACGGAAAAAGGGTCCAGACACATGATACAGAGAGACTGCAAATGAAAGGGTGTTGCAACTGAAAATGGAGAGAGAGGGAGAGAGAAAAGGGAGGGAAGGAGAAGGGGAAAAATCCCAGTCGTACAAATTGAGATGCTCTTAATTTCATTGTTTAACTCCAAAGACAATAAGTAGGCAAGGTCAAATTTTGAGAAACTTGATTTTCTCTGACTAACCTGGTTTAGGGCACTGTATCTGGAGTTAGGCAATGCATGTTAGCCAAAAGAAGATTTTTCTGTGTGGGTTGTTTGGTACCCTGGAAAGAAAAAGCATTTGATTTCAGAAGGTAAACATTTTCCTTTCTCCACATCACCTAGAGTTTAGAAGTTAATCCTTAAGCTTTTTACTAAGTGTAACCTTGTCTACACTGATCAAATGTTTTTGCACTCCTATTGATACAACCATTTTGTTAAAGACTGGATGCTTTTCTTTCCTTTACTGGTCAGATAGTATCTCCATAATCCCTAGTACCATCTGTATTGTACACAGTTGTGCTGATGGTAGCAGAGCTGGCTGAGTTTCTGCTTCACATGCCTTTTGATCACACAACACAGCAACTTCAAATGCGATGCTGGGAGAAAGAGAGAGAGAGACACAGCCCAAATGAAAATTAATTTATCCTGTCCAAGTCCAGTCTTTCCCTGAGGCAGAGTAGCAGGATAACACAGAGAAAATCTAACTCCCTTTTCCAGAACCACACAAAGCACAAATAGAAAAAAGCTTTATGAAGTCATACGGTCCTCTGACTTATCACTATAGAATTGTCCTTTGCATTATATTGTATGCTACAGTTTTAACTTACACAACCACTGAAACAACCAACATTTCCCTTAGGCATATATTCCAAAAACTACTAGGTCACATTCTGAGGAAATAAAGGGATAATAATTGCAAAAGCTTACCATCTGTCAGATTAGAAGTCATATATAAAAAAATAAATGCAGAACTACATTAACAGATCAAGATGTCTAACACTCAAATATTTAGAAATTAAGAAATTAATGCTAGAGTACTCAATATCATGCACATCTACAAGATGATATACTATCCAATTTAAGTTATATACTCTTCCTTCCCCCCCCCCCCCCCCCCCCAATTAATGAGCTGACAGTGACTGTTTTCCTTCTCATTTTTAGGTGTCAGATTAAGGCACTACACATAAAACAAACCCTTCTGAAGTTTAATCTCCTTAAAGGTTTTTCTCTGGCGCTCTTCAAAGTACAATTTGTATGTTTCTCACACACTATGCTCAGGGCAGCCTTGGGCATTGTCAGGAGTGGTGTTAATTCCCTCTAACAGCCAAAGAGCCCAGGCGTGGAGCCCTCACAATGTTTGGGTGCTCAGTCTGATCCCAGAGCCTAAATGTTCAAAATAGTCAGACATGCACCAGCATATCCACCCCAAATGTAGCTGCCATTGAATCAGTTATGGTGAAGTTCACATGATACTCCTGGAAATCAAAGCACATGTCCCTGGTCAGGCTCTGGAAGCCAAGGGATGAAAGCACTGAGTATCAGTGTGAAGCAAAGCACTGATTTAAAGCTGAATAGACCAGCATCCCAGACTCCATAGACTGGACGCAGTCCATTTGCAGGTTTCTACAGCCTCATGTTCCCTGATTTAAGAGCAGAATTCACAGACTTGCTTATTCACAAAACCTCAGTGGAACCTCTTTCCCACTGTGTGAAATAAATATGTATTTGTTGAACTAGAGAAGCAGAAAAAGCTTCAGACTTAACAGATGGGCATTCATGGAGATGCACTTACGGGTAGTAGGTGCAAAACCTAGGGAACAAGTTGTGATACTAGTTCAACTGAATGTTTTAACTGTTTTAATCAGAGCAGAGTCAGTAGAAATCCCTGAGTTTTTTAATGCCAAAGAGGGCCATTCAATACAGTCATTACAGTAAAGCTTCTGGTCTAATTATTTCAGCTGAGTTTCCCACATCTAAGGGGATATTCTAGAGAGTGGAATTCTGGAAAAGTACTGGTGATAGTGCCTTTGCCAGTGACACTCTGTGTTGTACAAAGCTTAATCTAATAGTCCCTGAAACAGCTACCTAATAAAAAAAGGCAAAAGAATGGCAATTTGAGAATCTTGACAACATTTAGCTGTAAGATGGATAGGTAGTTATTCAGCATTGTCAAGATTTACAAGACTTAGCTGTATTAGGAAAATTACTGTCACAGGCATGGGTTTCTGGGGGCTAAGGGTGAGGTTCACTGTCAGGGTGTGGAAAGAGACAAAGTTCCACATGGTGTTCAGGTTGACACTCACCTGTCCCACCACATCTAGACCTATTGGATAGCACTCTCCTAATGCTTTACTACAAACAATATGCTTCTGTGTATGTCATTGGGTGTTCCCTGTTGTATTGAAATTAAGCTCTCTCAACAATCCCAGCTGTGTATGTGAGAGCTCTCAGTCAGATCAGAACTGGGACAGACTTTTGACTTCTTGTGTAGATGTGGTGATTTTTGGCCTGAGAACTAGTACTGTCTATCACAGACTGCAAAAGCAGTGTGTACCAAACAGACACCAGTGTGGAACACATCACGGTGTATTTATACACTGTAGTTGTTGTAACACCTGAGCTTTTATATAACACTAATGTCTACATCTACAGTCAGATGGCTTGTTATGAATCGAGCTGTTCCTGGGTCTCTGATCAGAAAAATCACACCTAAAGGAGCTCAAACTGCCATATCCTCATTATTACCTTGTTTAAATTTAGAAAACTGACACGGGTGACATCTGTTGCAAATTCATGGACGTCTGGCCTTTATTGGAAACAATAGCATACTATTGTATGTCAGAGGCTCTGGATCTCAGGTCCAGTGCCAGACTCTGTAGAAAAGTGTGCTTATCTGGGAACAGACTTTGATGTTTTGTTCCCCAGATTCTGCAAAATTGAGTCAGTGTGCCCATGCTCCTCAAATGCCTCTGCTCTACTCCTGGGTGCTCCTAAGACACATCCTCTCACTTAGTCCCAGAGAAGTATTCTAATTTCTCATCCTACTCCCTGTTCTTTTGCATAACCAACCCTCCTCTACTTTTCTGCACTGCTGCCCACTCACTGCTGCATTGCCTTATCTATCACACAGTAGTTTGGTTAACTAGTCTCATTTTCCCTTTCTGCTAGCTTGATTATATTTTTCTTGTCTCACTAGCTATTCAGTTGTCTTCTAAACTCTATATCTGTTCCAGTTACCTCCTTCAGCTTTGCTCCCCACTGTCACTGCCTAAGAAGTTGCTTATCACGGTGCTGCTTTCTGAGACCTCGCGTCTCCACGCCCGGCCACCTCCTGAGCACCGTGACGAGAAGGGAACGGTCCGTACGCCGCGTGAACGGTACTTGGTCCTTGTGGGTTCTTTTGTTTCAGAGATCCGTTGCAGCGATGGTAAAAGTGATGAAGCAGAGACAGGATAGGAGGTAGCTCGAGGTAGATGGTTTATTGTGGGCGAGCGCGCTGTGTCCCGTGCCGCTTCTGCCTCCGAACTCCCCGAGGGGCGTTTCGGTCCAGCTATATACAGATATGGCTATGGGAGGGTTAAAGGACAATGCAACCAATAGGGGAAGTTTCAAGAGCCGTTACAAGAACGCGGTGCTTAGCATGTACCAACCAAGGTGGAGGGGAAAATACGAAATTCGCGGGCTTGCTATGATGGACAGGGGACGGACAGTTGCGTAACTTACACGCGGAGGGAAAGGAACAAAGGGGCACATGATAAACTTAATAAACCTAATTTTCCACACTGCCACAGTTGCTGCTTTCCTGCTGGCACTGAAACTTCTTTTCAGACCCATTTCTCCTTTTATTTCAAATTTCACCAGTTCCTACATTACTGTGTAAGCTGCTGAAGAGATCAAGACCATTGGCTACTCTTTTGCCTGAAAATATTTAGAAGTCTCTGACACAAGCTCTATGCCAAATTCCCAATTTTGTCCCCCAGTCCAAATTGCAGTCTAAGTTTCTCACTTTGTTTGCCATGCACTTTTCCAGCATCTTTGCCTCAGCTCTGCCTTGTTCCCTGTGCATAATGTCTAGTTAACTTTTTGCAAACTGCTGGATCAAGGGACAGGAAGAGAACTGGAAAAGCACACAACTCATCCAGTGTGGGGGTGTAGACTACGTACAGTCACAGCAGCACAGAGCTGCAATGGCAGGGAGATACCTCCTTTCACTCCACATTCAGAGAAAATGACATTTTCAGGGCACTTATATTCTGGCATTTCAAAATGTGTGATCTATCTACACATACTTATCAAGTATGTGTGGGTTTTCATGTATAAAGGAGTTGCTCCTCACTAAATGTAAAATTTGCCTCCCAGCCAAGGACTACTGGAGTTTCTAAGCAAAAAGATAGTTCTGACAATGTGTCTTCACTCCAAACTTTCTCTACCCCAATCACCTTCTTTAAAAAAGAGAAGTTAGTGGCTTATGGGAGTCTTAAACAATCTTCTTAGCATTCTTCCAAATTCATCTAGAGTACAAAAAAATAAGTTAGAGAGGAAAAAAGTCCAACAATCTGCTAATGGTTTCCACAGAGAATGATCATCTGAGGATTGGAACTTGAAAATCAAGCTAGAGAACTAGATATAAGAAAAACCTCCCTAACATGCTTCAGCAGTAACCTGTTATCAGTTCAATGGACCAGCTGGTAGCTTGGCAGTATGATGAATGCTCAAAACAATGGAAACCAATCCAGAGCACAAACGCTGGAAAAGTAAAAAATGGAGTAGTTACTGTCTTTGATTTGTTCTACCCCACTCATATAAATTTAGCACTCAAAGGAAAATACAAAAGTTCTAGTTCAGCAGAAGGGCCTATGTACTGAAGGTGTATGTGAGGTATCTTACATCCACAGACATGTTTATCTAGCATTGTTCCTACCTCTGTAAGATATATAGCAGGCTATTGTAAAACAGTAATTTTATTTCCCCTGTAACTGTTTTTTCCATAAGTTTTAATTAAATATAACAAGAAAAATGGCAGTGGGATTAAATAATGTGCTGTGAGAGTAAAACTTCCCAGTAGTCAAAGATAAATAATAATGTAAAACAAAAAAATACTAATGAAATACTATGAGTGTAGAGATCAGCTGGTTAGTCACCTAATTTCTCATTTGAAATCAAATTTGCACACCTAACTTATCAATTCAGATGTAACATTAAAATTAAATATGTGTTTTGGTATTTCAGTAAATGACAGCCATTGGTTAAATAGCAATAATACTAGCCTTTGTGACAAACATGGAGAGCACATTGCCTAATCAATTTAATTTTCAAATAAACAAAGAGTGACTCTGAATGCCCTGTTTCCCTACAGGAAATATGCCTGGAAGGGTTTTTGTTGGTAACTCTGGAGAATGAAAGATGGTGGCTGCAAAAATTTACCACCATTTTTGGTGTCAAAACCCAGACTCTGAAGCAGAAGGGTGCTGTTCAGACATCAGCTCTCCAGACAGGATAAATCTTGGGATGTGGTTTGGACATAGCTGCCCACCAGACATATTAGGTTTCCATGAAACAGTCTTTGTAGCAACTAATATCAACTCTCAAGAAGGAAATCTGAGATTTCTAAGGCTTTTTAATGGAAAAAAACCCCAAACATCCCTGACAGTTAATGGCTTATGTAATATTTAATTATTCATGTTCAGAAAATGAGCACCATAGATCACACATCCATTGAATTTTGGTCAATGTCTACTTTATTTTTGATGACAATTGATGACAATATTGAGCCACTTCAGGAAAACTAAGAGCAAAATTTTGTAAAAAATGAAGATATCTCTTCTGATGCATTTTTCAGTACTACTAATTACTGTGTTTTTGATTATGACCATGTGTCTGAGATAACTATACCTTGTAGCAACTTTTGCATTATAAATTCCTATTTATAAATCTGGGAACAAAGACATGTTGCTATCCAATGTGGATGGATTATAAGTGCTTTTTAAATATGATTGAAAAACAATGAAAAAAATTTTTTTTTTTTTTTTTTTTTTTTTTTTTTTTAACCGAGTGACAAGAATTGAATTTCACCACATACAGGTTATCTTTTCTTACATTTTCTGTTTGTGACAAAGATGCTTGCCTGGAATGTTAATTTACAGAAGACAGAGAGAAGAAAAAGAAGAAACTGGCAGAATTGGAACTCTATCTTCTACTGCACATCTGAAATGATGGAAACGCAGCCTAAAGAGATGAAGAAACAAACCATAGTAAAAGCTGTGTGGCAAAACCTACATGCAGAAATCACAGAACTATAAAGACTGTTTTATCAGACTGTGGATTACCACATGATTATCTTTGCTTTCAGCACTCATGTCTATATCTATCTATCTATAGCTATAGCTATACCTATCTGTATCTGTAGTGCCCAGATACATGCAAGGGTGAACAAAATATTCTTTGCCCTGTAATGTTTAAGGCTTTTAGTCACTTCTGTTACAACTCATCATCATGGTTGTTTGTCCCATCTGCATAGAAAAGTTCTGTGTGTCAATTTGTGGAAACTATAGATCACCACCTACATAAATAAGTATATAAATGGTAACATTTATGGATTGAAAAAAAAAGAGATTGAAATGCTGCATTAATTTTGTCTGTATTCCTTACTGAGTTTCACATACCTGTTTTTCCCAGAATTTAGTGTTTTTCAGCACAGAGCACTCTCTCTGTTGTCAGTCACACTAACAATCCTGCACTTTCTGAGACAAGGATTCTTATAAGCTTATTTCCTTTTATTTCATAAGTTCTTAGGAAAAACCCAACAACTTTTCTATCTGTCAAACATTGCCATGCCATCAAAATTATTCTGGTGGATGTGTGCGTTAAACTGCTTCAATTTTCTAGCATGTATTTATCTCAAAATGGTCCATTTCCAGTAAAAGAGAAAACCTGGCTTTGCAGAGGTTTGGAGGATTAAAGGAAACATTTAAGAATAGAAGGTGAGGCTGCCCAAAGCATGCAGAGTACCCTGCCTTCTGAGCTCTGCACTAGCCTTCTGTTAATAGCAGACCTCTGCTTTTGGCATCAGTTAGGAGGATAATTTCATAAGGAGAAGTGCTGTCAGAAAACTGTAAGACCAATGTTTTTTGAACAGGTGTTGCTTCTGGAGAATATTACACAGGACACAGTTTGATCTTCTTGACTACCCATCTGAACAAAATGTTGTGGAAAGAACTCATACTCTGAGCATCAGCTCTTCACCTAACAGCCCTGAATGGCACTAATTAGTAAATCTAAAGATTATAGTGACAGAAAGAAGTTGGTGGTACATATTTCATCATAAAATAGAGTTAAATTTGGCAACTACTCTGTCATTTCTTTGAAGGGCAAAGGCAAAAGATGTGCTTTGTTTTTCAGGAGTACTCAAATTGGAAAAGTCTGTGGACACTGGCACTTTTGTTCAAATCAAAATCCAGTGAGTGCATTCAAACTTTCTTAGCCAGATGACAAGCCTCAGTTTCTAGTTTTTACTGGCTTAGTATGCAACCAACTTGTCACCCTGTCATAACAGAGGCATGGTTACTCCTGTGTCATGCCACCTCTCCAAAGCTAAGCCTCCAGAAACTGCTGAAGAGTCACTCCATTCATCTTCTCTGCAGCAGCCCTAATGGCACTTCTGGAGCAAGGAGACAGCATGAGTGACAACAGCCCTGAAGCTACTTTAATGTGATTCACAGACACAGGCTGGCATTTGTTACCTGAGGTTCAGGGATGCGCTTCAGCGTTGTCTTAATGTCTCTTCCTTCCAGTTCAAATTTACTCCAAGCACTGTTCTGCCATCCCAGAAAAACAAGGCCAAACTGCAAGCTATTAGTTACTGTCTGGAGCAGAAGCTAGCTGCAGGCAGTGCAGAATGAAAACCTTGGTCTTGGGATTATTTGAGGCAACACTGTATTCAACTGATTTTTGCACCAGAAAGGTTTTTCCTCCCTCCATTTGTTGACTAAACTTTTGCTGTATATATCTGCCAATTGTACTTTTTAAATAAATAAAGAACCCTTGATGGATTTGAATACAAAATCCAAGACAATTCTATCCAAGGAACTTGTATTTCTTGCAATGAGAAAAAAATTACACCAAAATATTTTTCAGTAATATCAGGTAGCATCACCATTCCCAATCAATGCTATCAGGTGATAGTGCAGACAAAAAACCATAACACTTCCTGAATCCCCACAACAAACAGAGATAGAAACCAGCATCCAGAAGGTGACTGATCTCCTTATGGCACTGTAATGAATCAATGTCATTGCTTCTTTTAGGTTTCTGGATCCCTGGTACCCAAGCCTAGAAGAGAAACAGAGCCACACTGTAATTATTACCTTTTGTTCCACAGCAAGATCAGAAGTGTTGAAGGAAACTTGTGTTGAAGGATGATTTCTTGGTGCATTAACTGAGAAAGAGAAGACAGCTATATCCTTTTACAGTGCCAAGGATCTTCACATGTCCTAGGATAACCAGGTTTGTAATATTTAAGCTCCTTATCAAAATCACAGCACCATCAAATCTTCTATTTATTTGTTTATTCATTTTATATCTTCATTAAACAACTGGGAGAGTGATTTTTTTTGGCTACTCAATTTTTTTACTTACATATCTCTATGACCACAAGATGCATGTGTTGCTACTTTCTCTTCTAACCCAATTGCCTTTTATTTTGACAGCACACATCTAGCTGGTCATTTTAAATTTTTTTCTGGGGTTTTGGCAATTCTTCTCTGACTCTTCTTGTTGCTGGTACCTCACTGATAATGAGCCAGAACAGAGGGTGAGGCTCAGAGATGAGTTTCAGATAGAGGGTCATAGACTCCGTCCAAGTAACATTTCTTAAGTAATCTTAGGGTACTGACTGAAATGACTTGGAAAGTGATTTGCATGTTTTTTTTGCAATGTAACTACATCTGTTGCAGGCTCACAGGAGAAGGAAGCAGCTCAGGAGATAACACTGATGGATTAGTGGAATGAGAAACTTGTTCCAAAGGCAGGTTTGCTGCTGATCTTGTTTGTCTCACTTGAATGAAATGAGGTAGGAAAATATTATCCTTCATCACAGCTACTACAGGAAGGCAAATCATACCCTAGGTCTGGGGCTTATAATAAACTGGTCCCTAATCAAATTTCACTATAATTCTTTTATCATTACTAGTATACTTCTCAGTTTCTGTTTCTTCATTTTGCCTAATCCATCTTATATTTGTATGTTAGCCTAGTTCAGTCCCAGTTCCTCTTTCTATTTTGCAGCCATTCTCTTCACCATTTAAATGACATATCAAAATGCAACACTGCAGGAAAAATGAGGAGCCAAAATGGGAGAGAAGTGCAGCTCTCCTCATTCCTGCAGCACTCTGCCTCTCCCAGGGTGGCAGTGCCTACAGCAACTGCTTTCTTCCACTTGCTTGTGACTCATGATTTCTTTTGCATAACCACAATAAACAACACCTACACAGAACCATCAGTCAGTTCAGCAATGGCAATTTTTTTTAGCAGAAAAAAGTTCTTTATTTTTTAGGAAATATTACATTTTTGGAAAAAAAAAGGAAACCAAAACAACAAAACCCCCCAAACCACTACCTGACAAAGACTTAATAATCCAGTGTTCTATTTTCAAGGCCTATTTAAATTATTTTTTAAAGAAATTCTCTTGCGTAGCCCCTTGAGGAGTTTGCAAAACAATTTGATTTTAAGGAATTACTGAGATTTTATAGATTTTAGGGAGTCAAGTTCATAGTAACCTGCTAATAGCAAATTTATAAAGAATAAAGAAGATTGAATGCTACGAAAGCTAAATAACTGACGTCTCCACTATGTCAAACCTTTTACTGTCTTCCCTAGCACATATTACTCTAACTACTTCAAATGGAATCCAAATAAACCCATAAAAATATAATTACTCAAGGAACTCTGAAAGATATAAATTACCAAGACAACAGCACATGCCTTGCAGCCCAGCTTCAAAAAAGAGAACAACCAAATTGCTAGTTTGAATAATCATTTCTAGGTCTTTCGGGTTTCTGACTTTAGGATGTATTTAAAAAGGCAACTCTACTGCAAAAAGACCATGAACTCTCAGTCATCAAACTACTGTCTTTTGGATTGAAGGTACTTAAAAAAAAAAATTGAAGTCTCATAAATGGAAGCTAAGTTTAGATCACACTTTTGTGTGTGCTGTATGCTTTTGAGACAAGCACAGTGAGTAAAGAAGAACTTTAGCTTCAGGAGTAGCTCAGAGACATGAGGCAAGGTTAGCATATTTCATCCTTCATCCATCACTTAAAGAACCATTTAATGTACAATCAAAGTTACAAGCTTTTAAGAAATTGGAATTCCAATTTTTTTTTTCTATTTTGCTTTAGCTTCTAAGCAACTTCATGCAGAGATGGGAAGCTGCATGATAAAGCACCTAAAATACAGCACAGACAGCATGCATTGCTCCACTCATTTTTTAAATCAATTTTCTTTTCTATTAAAAAAAAAAAATGAAATGCATTTATTCACTAGACTGACTGAGATACCAAAGGTTCCAGTTTAATTTACTTGATAATAAACTTTAGTAGGGCTGCAATATGTATGCTCAAAGAGGAAATTAGCATGTCACTTACTGAACAAGATAATATTCACTAGATGTGTGGGTATCTTTTGTATTCTTCTCATTTCTTGGCTTTTTCACCTCTGTTCTCAGCCCTTTATACCAAGAGAGAAACATGAATACTTATCCACAAACACACCTCTGTAGCTCTCATTTCCCATATAAATCAACAACTTGTTACAAATGAAAAGAGCTGACGATATTTTCATGATCCGTGCCCTCAATTAACACCATTCCAGTGGCATCTATGCTGGGATGGATTTTTTTCCTGTGTTGCTGTTAATAGGGTCCAGAGTCACAAACCTGGGAAGTACAAAGCCACACAATGCTTCTCCCAAAGCTTTCATTCGGCCTTTCAATAACCCTCTCCAAAAATCCCTGTTAGCATTTCATGTTTGTTATCACTTGCTTCTGCCCCATAGGCGATACTGCTGCAAGTTCTTAAGACTGAGGTTTACAAACAGCTAAATCCATGGGGAGAGGATTACGGAGTTTGTTCTGCCAATGTTCTCAGCCTTGAAATGTAGCTTTTCCAAAACACAGACTGGTGCTGCTGCTCCTGCTTGTGCTCTCTGTGTAGATCTTCCCATCCTGCCACTTAGGCCAAAGGATCAAGGATGAGCAGTTCAGTGCCTGCCTGTGTTGCAGGTAGACTCCAGTGGGCTAAAAGTTTTTCACAATGCTAGATATAAAATCATAGACCACAAATACTAAGGCACTTCCAAGTGCCACTACCTCAAAAATTATCCATCTTCAAATATTTTTCCTAAAGAAGTCTTTTAAAAGGCTCTATTAGTTTCAAAACTTTATGGTCCTGTGACTGTTTTCAAGTAGAGAGTTGATTAGTTTGGATGAAATTTGAACTATCTTCTTTGCATTAATGCCCAGAAATAATTAGCAAAAGCACTTCTCACTTACAGAATGGTTTTGCTGGCTTGGTGATGGCTATTCTAAATAGAAAAAAAAAATTTTCTTAAGACAGTCTTAGCTGAAGAGGTTAGGTGCTGATCCATGCAGATGAGGGAATGCAATTGTGTTCTTTCTTATTCCCAAGGACCTCTAAAACATTTTCAGGCTAAACTGGCAATTAATTTGTTGAACTGAAATTCATTAAATGCTCAAATTGCAAACATGCAGCTGAGTATTAACAGTATATGAATCATATTTTTCTATTTTATGCAAGAAAATAAATTTCCAGTTGAACTCAGTAGGACGAGTCACACTGCCTAAGGGAGCAATTTCTTAACTCAGGGGACTGAGTCAGATTCCTTTATTATCATTATACCCCCATGAGGGAAAAACACAGAATGGAGCTGAGCTAAAATGTTGATAAAAACGAGAGTTCTGGATTATTTAGTAGAGGAATTATTGTGTATGTGGTGAGTTGTCCTCCTAATTCAGGTGTCTAAGTGAGAGAGAGAAAACTGGTATGACTGAACACAAATTATACAGCCAGCTGGGACAAATACGTCTGCACATATGAGCATAGCCCAGCATGAGAGTTACCAAATTTTCAAGGAGCAGCAAGAGCCCACTGTATGCTGCCATGATCATGGTGCTTCCCCAGGCTCAGCCCCCTCTGTCATGGCAAAACAATTCCAGGATACCCTGCCCTTCACAGAGAAAACACACATTTCCCTGGGTGGTTTGCACAGTGGCACTGGGTGCCATTTCTGAAAATGAAAAGAGGAATGGCCCAGGGACTTACAGGTCAGCCAGGCTCACCTCAGACCCTGGAAAAAGCACACAGCCTGTCTCCTTGGGATGCAGTAATAAGCATGTTGTGCTGGTTTGAAAGCAAAACCAGGGAGACTCCAAGTCAGAAATACAATTTAATAGAGAACAAACAACAAGAAAGATAAAAATAAAATAAGATAAATGGAAAAGTACAAAGGACCACTGACAGAGTCAAAATGCAAACCTGACATCCTGTTGGTCAGGGTGTTGGAAGCAGTCCAAAATAAGTCCTTCTTATTTATTGTGTGACAGATGTGGCTCTGTTGAAGTAGAGATAACCTTTAAAAAAGAATCCAGTAGTCCTCTAGGAATCCAGTGGAAACAGGCTATCTTGGTGCTTGGGATTGCTGGTTTTATCCCAGTGGAAAGGCTTTGGCTCCTCCCACTGGGTGGAGCATCTCACAATGGAATGAGGTGATGTTATCAGTCATGTGAGAGGCCTTAAATGGCCCATTCACAGGTGATATCCCTCAGAGGAGCATGGGTAGAGGAAGAGATAAAAAGGCACTGCTTTATCTGGTGTTATCAGTTGTCCCGTTAACAGAAGACATTCACCCTCTTTCCCCCCTAGAGTTACAAGAGATAAAGAACAATGTCTTCCAACCGGTTTCAGCAGATGAAAATAGAATACACACTTTTGGTTACATTTTTCAACCCAAGACACATGTGAAGAACAAAACCATCACAATTTTAACCAGCAATCCCCAGATTTACCAGGGAAAATCATGTTCAGCAAAGCCGTATGCCTCCTACAACAAAGTGAGGTTTGTGGGTGTCATGTACCTCAGCAGTAGGAAAGCTTTTGACTCCATACTCTGCCAGCTGGCAGCTGAGGAATTGTGGACTGGAAGAAATGATGTTTAGATGGACTAAAAACTAACAGTACATCTGGGCTTAAAATTTATCAGTGAGTACCTCAGCATCTGCTTGGTGGCCAGCAGTGAGCAGAGCTGTCTAATGGTTGCTCTTTCTCACTGTTAATCAATGACCTAGGTGATGACCTGGGATGTACCACCTGTAAATTTATGAATTATGCTAAATTAGAAGGAGTTACTTGCAAAATGAGTGTCATAACTTGAATCCACAGGAATTTTGATAAACTAAAGAACTGTGAAAACAGAAACTTCAGGATGTCCAACAAGAAGACAAGCAAACTTCTGCTCTTGGAATAGCATATGTTCATATGTGATTAAAGAATTTGTAGTAATCGTGCTGAAAAAAAGATTACTGTTGTACTCTGGCTTGAATTCTCTCTCTCTCTCTCTCTCTCTGTGAATAAGGTAAAAGTAAGATCACCCTGTGTTGAAAGGAGTTCCCTAAAAGAGATGAGGAAGTTTCTTTTCCCCTCTGCCTGGAGCTTGGGAGGCTTCATGTGAAAAAGTGAATCAGATTTTGGATAACCTACTTGACCACAAGGAAATACTGAGAGGTCCTTAGACTGCTAAAGAGTCTTAGGCTTGGTCTAAAAGCAGGCAACAACTGCTTGAGGAGGAGCTAAAGAAAAAAAGAAAAAAGGAATTAAGGAAAACCTTTTCACGAAGAGGAAAACCTTTGCAGTGTAGCCCTGTCAAGCTGTGCTGGTAAACTCTGAAATTTCCATCCATTTTTTGAGGTTTTCAAGATGCAGCTATGCAGCTACACACAATCATGGCTGATCTGACCTAGTATTGGCAACAATCTTTCCTTTTTGGGTGAGCAGCCTAAGAAGTCTTTTTGAAATCCTTCTGTGATGAGCAGCTCTAGGTTTATCCTCCATTATTCTACACTGCCTAGGGATTTCTGCATCTACATAAGGAATCTTGGCAGGTCCACAGGATTTGAAGATTAACAGGTTAGAAAATACCTTTTCCATTGTTGCCTGGAAATCCTTAGCTCTGCCTTCTTTGCATGCAGAATGTATTTTTACCAAGACCTGGCCCCTGTGGTGAAAGTTTAAGAGCTGTAGCTGTCCATAGAAATTTGTATGTAAATTAGGATTACATAGACAAGCTAATTGCAGAAACATGCTGTATTTCAGAAGTTTGGCCTTCCGATTTAAGTATGGGGTACCTTTTCATGGCAAACCTAGCATTCAGTATGAGAAGTGTTTGGACTTCATGCCTCCAGAACAGACATCTTACAGCATACCTGCTCATAAGCAGCTGATAAAGGAGAAATCTCTTGTTCCAAGGGACAGTGCAGAAGAATCAAGTCCAACAAATAGTAACTTGGGACCTCTCCTGCACATAACACCCACACATAGAGAAGAAGTGAGGGATCTGGAAACTCCCCATGATGACTTTCCTCATCATCTCACCACAGGAGTGGGGCTGGAACCAACTGTAATCCCAAAGAGCTCTGTGTATTTTTCTCCAGCCAGCAGATACGAGGGGGTGGGAGGGATGGCCCATACAAAATGAGACAGTGGCACTAGTGATATCTTTTGAGCACAGAGATATTTTAGGACACAGTAGGTGATGCAACTGGTGCTGGAGACACTGATCAAGCTAGTGAGCAAGCCTCTGCAGAACATTATTAGATGCTAGTTTTAACACACTGAAGAATCTTTCCAATCGACAGATATTACTGAAGGCAATTAATTATTATAAATAGCTCTCACTTCAGTCAAAACTGAATGCAATTTCACTGTTCAAGAGTAAAATCTATCTCTACCTAAGTATTTTCTACCTTCAATTTCCAAAAGCCCCCGGGGAAGGAAAACATCCTCAAACAAAAAACACAGAATTCCTTTCCTGATCTGGGTTATAAATTGACAAAGGAAAACAACACGTGATAGAGAAATGCCTTACTGTCTGAAGGATTTATTTTTAAGACAAGAATGTTCAGATTTTTGAAGTAGATGCAGGTGCTCCCTTTTTGTGTCAATGCCAGAAAAATTGCAGAATTTGGCACAAAACTAACAGAAATATAGTCAAAGTGAAAATACACTCTAATTATTGTTCTACCTTAAAAGCTGTATTTCTAAGACACCCCAAGAAGCTCTACTTAGAAGTTTGTTTGCTTTTCTTTCATTTGCTTTCACCCAGTGTGTTTTATTATTCTTGCTCCTTACACCCACATCTGAGAAGTAGGAAATTAATTGCCTCCATGCTGGTGGGTGCTCGTGCAACTTGTTTCATATAGTGATTCTCAGTGTTGCAGAGACCATCTTAAAAGTACATATTCAGGCTGCAAAATGAGCATAAATAAAATTAGAGGAAAGTAACACTGATAGTTTAGCTAGAGATTCTGTAGTTGTGTGTGCAAGCAGTAAAGGCAACAAGGAGAGGTGAGGGGGTTGAAAGGCCACAGGTATTAGCCCAGTGCATATGTTTTTCACTCTTTTGTCTTCCAGGCTCCTGCTCCCCATGTCTATCTCTAGATTGCTGTTCACATTTCCTGTTCTGTTGCCCAGACCACACTCTCTGTCAATCTCTTCACCTGTGTCATGTAACAGAGGATATTTGTCTAAACTATTGATACCTGTAGGTGAAGTTATTTGCAACTAGCTGTTACCAGCTGTGAGTTTTGGGTTATGGCTCATCTAAAGGCACTTTTCCAGTGGCAGGGGGTTGGCCTTACCCTGTGGGTGGAGGGCTGTGGATGGTGGTAGCCGCACTCCAAATCATTAGCCAAGGTGTGGGTGGAGGAACAGACCCCTGTCCATCTCGTCCTCTGTTTGTTGTACCATCTGCCCTTGACACTTCCTCAGATCTCAGTTTGCCTTATTTCCCACTTCCCGTATTCCCTCATTTATCTAATGAACAGGTAAAGAAGTGAATTCCTATTGCCAAGGCTCTATTAATGGAGGCTGGACAGAGCAATGCAGAGTACAACCAGTATGGTTAGATCATACGTTCTCCTTTTTATTCTCCAAATGGTTGGTTTTATACAGTGTGAAATAATTTACATTTGCGGGTGCATTCTAATTGGCGTCCAGTGTGAACAAAAATGTAAACAATCTTAGTTTAAGGTAGCTACCATACTTTTTCTCTAACTGTCCTATCTAATCCATACACACACCTTAACCTAAATTCTAACTGCACCACAAGCTTGTCTACTTCTACACAGGCCCAAACCTGAGGCCTAGCAGGCCCAAATCTGAGGCCCAGTTTGAGATAGCTCAAATCTTATTCCACAACACATCATCCGTCCGTGATCTCTAAGAAATCCAGTTACAAATTCCCAGTACTCAGATGAATCTCAATGGTTCCCTTTACCTACCCTGCTGATCTTGAACCAGGTCATCCTTAGAATCATGTTGAGCTGGGGAAGATACAGGACTTGTCTCATACTCTCCATCACTGTAATTCCCAACCCAAATCCTCAAAGATACATCCTGGAAGATGACAAGCAGAGGCATTGCTGTGATAACAGCCTTATGAGGGTTAATATAATGGTGTAATAGTGGCCAGTTATTTATACATATTCAATCTATACTGTTTGAGAAGTAGTCTGAACTTTAAAATTTACATGCCTCAAATCATTTGCGTTGAATGCCATTTTATTTCCCCAAGTAATGGGCAAGCTGAGGCATGCCTGTTGTATCCCACTCTCTTCAGTGAATCCTACAGCACAAATTACAGATCTTCACTTTCTTTTCTCCTCAAAAAAGCAGTTGCAATGTCATTTATAGAGTGAGGCTTGGAATAGAACTATAGCTTATAGCTAATGTGTTCTCAACACCTCACACAATTGTGTCAGAATCCTCAGAGATGAAATTTCCACTTTCTGATGCTTTTTGAAAGGGCTGGGTTTTCTTTTGCTGTAAAAAATTACTAGCCTAACTTCACTATTAGTCACTCTAACCACAAAATTTCTATATCCAACCATATTGTTCTGGAAATTGCATGAGTATCCTCTCCTAGCTCATCCCACAAATTGTCATAATACCAGTCAGAAAGGTTGAAATCCTAGTTTGGTGCTTTGTGAGGAAAGTATTTACAGTGACATAATGCACATATAGTCCTTCCCAAGCATGTATTTTTTAAACCTGTTTACAGCTCACTGGCCTGTGTAGAGCCCAAACAGTTCTGCTGGGCAAAGTTCTAACTCTCTATAATTTCCATTAACAGATGGACTCTCTGCCCTTTCCTACCTTATAAGTGAGAGAGCCTAGGAAAATCTGGCAGGTTCCTTAACATGCAGTGAGGTGTTTTTTTTTTT